>AWVV02001088.1:0-76470 GCA_000500205.2 Phytophthora lateralis | reverse complement strand
CTTGCCTCCATCGATACTAGCGCACTGAGGAAATGGTATGAATGTGCTCAGGCGTGCCAACTATAGTACAAACACTACCGGTAGCGGTGGTTATCCGATTTTTATAAGTGGGTGCCCTTTTAGTTTTGGTGGTGGCTCCCATTTTTAGAGTGGATAGTTCCACACAAAACCGTGGGTGGTAATACACCTTTTTGGTACATTCCTTACACTAATTATTGGTGCAAAACCCTCCACTCAATCTAATGGCAGCATTCTCGAGTGCTAATTCGGTGGGTTTTAGCAGTTTCCACAGGGATTGTGGATTATCAGTTTTAAGGGGGCCCGAACCCAAAAATCAAAAGGGTGTCGGATACAACACAGGTTATGACGCATTTTCAGCCAATTGGAGAATGGGTTCAGACAAGTTGAAGTGGTCGAGGACAAGTTGCCTTTTTGCTAACTAATAATTAGCATATACTTTACTAACAATTGCTTAAATATGCTGTCGTCTTCTATCTAAATGATGACAACGGATGACCGGGAGGAGCCCCAGCCGCTCTCGAAAGTCACATTGGGGGTATCGTTGGGGTCGAGCTCCACGTCCTCGTCGACGCTGACGACGCCCGACTGCATGTCTTCCCAGTTGCCACTGGTGGCGTAGCCTTCGAATTCGTCCGTCTCGGCTAAGGAAGGCTGCGACGCGGCGTCGTGCGAAAGCAGCTTCCCCGTCGAGATGCTCTCCTCCATAATAGCGAACCACTTCTTGTTTCGTCGAAATCGCCGCTTTTGTCCGCGCTCGTGTGTACCGAATCCGCGACCAAGCATCCGACAACCACAAGCGGGTAATTCGGCGCTTGCTCGATGACATGCCGTCGTAGAGCTGCGCCTTTTCTCGGCAGGTGGGGAGAAGCACCGCGTGGCAATGGGCGAGTCCGTTGCACGTCGGCCGGTCTTCTTGGAGTAGTGGCGGTGACGACCGCTGTCGAAAGTGAGCGGCATGCGTTCGTCGATGAAGTCTGCGCTCACCGAGCTCATGGGCGTCTGGAACGCGCTGTCCGGGGTAGCTGGAGCGTACAAATCCAATACATCCGAGTCGAAGTAGAACAGCTCGGACGTTTTGCGGAATGACGCCTGGTGGTGTGCGTGGTGCAGGAACCCAGCACTCATGAGCGAGTTACCCATTCGATAAGCTTCTGACGCCGAGTCCACGAAGTCGTGTTCGAGCATACGCTGCATCAGAACTTGGCCGTTCACCATGGACGGAGTCTCGGAACGCTCAAGCGCTGTAGCAAGACCCAGCGCAGTTTGCGCGCTAACTTCTTGCTGGAGAGTCTCGAGCGCCGTAAGAATGTACGTTGCGGATGGTCGACGCTCGGGCTGCTGGTGCCATGCATCTGTAAGCAATCGACACAGTTCCGGGTGTAGCGATGAACTAAGCGGAGGACGCTCACCATTGAGCACACTGTCAAATACCTGGAGGTGGCTTCGTGTTGCCTCTGGATACTTGGAACCAAGAGGATGTGCGATATCCCACAACGTGATAGCGAGCGAGTAGATATCCGCGGCCTCGCCGTAGACAGCAGTGCCGGCCTTGCCCTCGATCAGCTCTGGAGCCATATAGTCTGCTGTACCACGCACAGTCATTGCGCTTCGACCACGGACACGCATCGACGGTCTCAGGGAAATAGGTGGTGGCACAAACTGCGTCGCTGTAGTCGGTGTTGTGACTCCCAGGTACGACTCCCCAAAGAACGTCGTTGCTGATGTAGCTGCCGTCGTAGAACACTCGTCGAGCACACTCGTTAGCTTGTCATTCTTCTGGCCTGTAGGAACGCTGCGCGACTCGCCAAAGTCGGTCAGCTTACAGGTACCATAGTCGTCGACGAGGAAATTCGATGGCTTGAGATCCCGGTGCAGGAACGCCGGCGTGAAACTGTGCATATACACAACTGCGCGCGTGGCATCAATCATGTAGTTGAGATCCATCAGCAACTGCTGCCGCTGCCGTAGCCGACCTTGGGGGGTTACACCTTGCTCGCGGTCTTCTTCGTCGCTTCGTCGATGCAGCAACCGAAGTCTAGCGCTGGTGCGCGTGACCTCTTCGAGAGATCCTTGACACAGCTCCGAGACGAGGCAAACTGTCGGTGGACACACGCACATGCCGTAAAATCGGACGACGTTCGGGTGATGCAGTGCTCCACATAGTGCTGCTTCGTGCGAGAACTCGGCCACGACATCTTCAGTAAGTACTCGTGGCGTATACACTTTGACAGCAACGGGGATCTTAGAGTGGAGGGTACCTCGAAACACCACTGCACTAGCACCGGCACCAATCTTCCGTTGCAGTGCCAGGTACGCGAAGTCGATAATCTGTTTCCGGTGCATCTCAATGAGAACATGAAGTCCTCGGGACGACACACGCTCGTGGAGGTAGTGGTGTTTCTGTCGAAACAGCGATTGGAGGTGCACCGCGCGTCTTCCGAGCCCTCTCCAGTGTGCCGTATCTGCCTTGAGCACTCGCCAAATCACCACCGGCACCAATGACCCCCAGAAAACGCTAGCGAGACACACCGTGAACGATGCATCGACAAAGTCCGTGCCAAGATAAAACAGCTCCGTGTACGTCAAGCGCAAGATGTAGTAGATCCCGACGAACACTGCATACTCGCGCAGTGCCTTCCGACTCGACCTATCGGACGGACGCAGACACACCCATCCAAACACCAGCACGGGCAATGCCCCCGTCCCCATCGTCACGTAGTGAGCTGTCTCTGAATACCCCGCAAACCCCACGATCGGGATATTATACGTCGCAAGCAGCAACGACAGCAGCGAAGCTCGCACCAACGCCCTTGTCGTCACCGCTCGTTGCTGAAGATACAGCACCGGCAGAGCAATGACGAACAGTCTTCCACTGTAATAGGCCTCGTTTGTCACGCGGCCAGCGTATCCCAGTCCCAGCGTCAGCATGAGCGTCAAGTAGACCGTGTACACTAGAGACACTGCAGTGAGCAGCCACAGCAGCGGCTGGAACGCAGGCAGCAGCACCCTCCGAGCCGCTCTCGTGTCGCCTCGCAACGCTCCTGATCGGTGGTGCCGCATGTAGACGACGAGCCACGCGCAGAGCACGAAGATGGCTCCGTACCCCAACGCCATGGCCCCCAGCAGCAGCCGGACCCGCAGCATGACCGAGTCCATGCGTCCACCGTCCGAACAACTTGTGAGTTTGAGTTGAGAATATCTGCGGCGAGAATATCGGTGCGCTGGCCTGTCCTCTCACCGTTCTCCGGGCTTGGTTCCAGCCTCGCGCTCTCTTGGCCGACGCTTCGTTCCAGAAAGGAACGAGTGCACGCACGCACACGCCTCATATTCGGCTGAACGCAAGAGCCGAAACCTCCAGCGGTAATGATTCTATTCTCCTTTTATCGCATGGGATAAGGTTACGGTAGCTGCCAAGTTAGTTGATTGCGGTGGCTCAACCCCGTTAACACACGTGTGTTGGTCAGAGCAAAGGGTCGACCCCGTTCCAGTCGACTGTGGCTCGCGGCCACTTGGTGCGAACGACCAGGTTAAGTGGAGGGATGAGGTCGTCGTGGCTCGCCATGGTATGCTGCTCCACGGCCAACGTGTCGACAGTGAGCTGGATCTCCTCGTCTTGGTTGGCGAGGCCGTCGTAGTACAGCACGTCGACACGAGGTCGAGTCTCCCACGCTCGGTCTTCCAGTGAACGGGGGTCTGCTACGAACAGGACGGAGTAGTGCGACTCGCTGCAGACCACCCAGATATTCGCGCGGGGCTGTTTGAGGTGCGAGCCCACGACCAGATTCTGGTACGCCTCGAACAGTGACAGGAACCCGATGTCCGATTGGGACGAGATGCCTCGAAGCACAAGGGCGTCCGGGTCCGATGCACTCGTGCCTTCCAGTACTTGGTCACCGTCGAATACGTTGCTGCGTGCGTAGCCACAGAGCAGCAGGTTGACGATTTCCTGGGTGCAGTAATCGTGTGCCCCGATGAGTTGGCCACCCGATTCGCCTGCGAGCTGGTCCATTTCGCTTTTGATGGTGTCGACGCCCTTGGTGAGTAGTGCCGACAGCACAAACTGCACGAGACCCGAGCCTTTGGGTTCCATGAACTGCGGCAAGTGCGCGGTGAGTATTTGTCGTGCTTGCTCTTCTGAGGTCGCAACGTGCAGCTTCAAACCTGCCATGAACCTGCGTTGTCCACCTACGCTGTTATCTTTTACAGCAACGACACACTCGATGGCTGCGTTGCCACTTCCTCGAGAAACCCGTGCGGCTTGCCACAGAATATGGGCCAGCGCCTGCACTAAAGCTCGTTCTTGGCAAGGAACCCCAGCCTGTAAACAACATATGGAGCCTCAAAATTTTAGGTTTTCTTTCGGTAAGTAGTTTATGAGAGATGTACTTACGTTTTTCCAGTCGACAGGAGCATGTTGAAGGACGAAGCGCAACACGTAGCCCTGCACCACTGCTAAGATACCGCATGGTCCACCTTGGTGCTGAACCAAACCATACTGGAGATCGTGCACCGTCGAGAATACGAAGCCCTGCAGATTACAATTTCAGCAGCATTACAAGTATTCTGAGCCACAAAGAAGTTATAGCGTTGCTGGCATGAACGACATGAGACTCACCTGTTCTTCCCAGTGACTGCTGAACGCTTTCTTGGTTACGCCAAAAAGTAGTTGCTGCACTGCTGCGACGTCCGTAGCAGTTGGAATTCGCTTCGTGTCAGCGGAAAAGATAGGGCCGAGGTTGCTACTGGGTCGATTGGATTGAGGTCTTCCTGCTGATGGTTGATTAAGAAGCATACCCATATCCTCGCAATCTTCCACTTCCAAGACTTCGAACGAAATAGCAACGCTCTTCGTCTCGGGTGCTGCAGTTCGGTGGGACACAACAAATGCGGTCGTTGGTACCTCTTCCGAGGCTTGCGATGAATTCGATTTGGAGCTCGAATCGTTTGCATCTGACTTGCCATTGTCGGTTGCGTCATTTTTCATATCAAGCTCAGCATCGGGTTTGGAGTCGACAGGTTCAGTCTCACCGGACTCACGCTTGCTCTTGTCCTCACCAGACCGCTTCCGCCGCGGTGACGCTTTTTTGACTGCCGCATTACTCTGCTCTTGCTTGAGATCTTTATATTTCAGGTAGCAATGCTTTTTGGTTTTACCATTTCCCACAAGACCCGCGATCTGCTTCCAGCGTGCGTTCTTGTCTTCTACAGAACTCGTTTTCTTGATCGCTTTTTTCAGAGCACTGACCTCTTCCTTCGTCCATGCCAAACCAGCATCAGTTTTGGTATCCTTAGTCGCAGAGCTGGGTCCTCGTCGACTGCTTGAAGTCTCCTTATTCTCACTGGTCAGGTACTCCAGCAGACTGATGCGATCATCGGAATGTTTCTTCTTCACCTCCATGTCGTTTGAAAACCGCTCGCTCGCAATGGCCGACACCCGAGAAGCAGAAGATTTCTCCATGAACGCTTCTAATGCACGCGGACAGTTCCAGCTCTTCAGGCAATCCATCACAACCAGCTCAGCCTGGCGAGTGACATCAGTATCTGCAGCTTCCATCTCAATAGCACTCTTGGGCATCTTCGGCCCTACAGGGTAAGTTTGACAATGACAGCAGACTAGTGGACGCCCTCAGCACAACCGACAGCCCGATCGCGTCTGCAATCGCCCCCACAGAGATCGCTCACAACTATTTTTGAGAGAAATATCTGTGCTGGCCCCGAGATCAACCGACAAAGAGCGCGATCGCATGCGAGTGAGGGCAACAACCGCAACAGCTTCCAGGATATACAAGCACACACTTCATTTAAAATATCGCCAGCATCTTTTTCTTCGACCACACTTTCGTCACGCTCATTTGAACCTCGTCTTCTAATTTACGAGCCTGTTGCTTCATGCCGTCAAGGGAATCCGTCCACTTTACGCCAGCAATCCAAGCGTAGCTGACGACATCCAAGCAGACGCAGTATATTAGAAAAAAAACTCGGACATGAAGGCACATTTCAACACCTCAATAGCAGGCGAACGTACCTTCCACCCTCTCTCGTCCCATCGACAATGAAGTCAAGCATACCAATCTGGAGTCCAGCATAAGCGCACAACTGCGATGCCGAAGAGTTGCTTATCGGATGCTCATGACGCTCGACAGCGACGAACTGCTCAGCTCCGCAGCGTTCGAGCCAGCCTTTCGTGCTTTGCGGTTGGGACCGAATACTTTCCAAAATCGTAGTGTTTCATCAGCTGCACCGGAAACAACCGTTTCTCCGTCAGGCGATGCTGCCAAGTGCAACACACGAGACGTGTGACCTGTGAGCTCCTTCACCTTCGCCATGCTCGGGTACTTCCACAAGCACAATTCATTCTGCGAGTATCCATGAGATGATAGCAGTTCCTTCTCTGTAGCAGACCACAGCAACGAGCAGACCTGCGATCCTGTGTCGATGGAGTTCAGCATCGCGCCGTTAGTTGTGTTCCAAAACTTGATCGTACGGTCAGCAGTACCACCGCCAGTGGCAAGCAGGTTGCGCTCCCAAGGACACCACGCAATTGCCTTCACTGCGGCTGTGTGTTGCTCTAGTCGGTGCGCGGGTGTCTGCATGCTGCGGCTAGTGCCAATGCTGCCAGCTTTCCACAAGCACAGCGCGTTGTCATTACCGCCCGACGCCAGCATCGTACCATCAGGAGACCACTGCAGCCCGCACACCTCTTGCTCGTGGCTCGCCAGCGTCGAGAGCTGATGTTGCCGTGCCCGCACATCATGGTGAATGATGGTGCTGTCGCGTGAGCCCGACGACAGCACGTAGCTGTTCCAAGCTAGTGCACCCACGCGCGACGAGTGTCCATTCATCGTTCGAACTTGGCGTGAGGCAGTGACATCCCACAGTTGGACCACCGACTCGCTCGTTCCAATCGCCAAATGAGCCGATCCACCTGCTGCGTCGCTCCACTGCACTGAGCTCACGTACTCGTCTCCCTCTAGCCCCATGAGCTCATTAATATCACCAGTCACGGCGTTCCAGAGGTAGACACACTGGCCCAGCGCTACCGCTAGGACATTGTTGGCTCCCCACGAAAGCAAGTTGAGGTAGTAGTCGTTCATCAACTCGGGCGCATCCAGCACCTTGATTGGCGCCGAGGGGACGTGGCGGTTCAGCTTCTTGGCCGCCGCAGCGGGCACGGCGCTCACCTTGTTGTGGGAGAACCTGGCCTGTAGCGTGGACTTGAACGAGTCTGGTGGGGCGATGGCCGGCTTGGCCTTTGTAAACTTGAGGATCTTGTGGTTGGCGTCGTCCTCCTTGCCCAGCAGCGCGCTGGCCAGTCTCTTCTTATAGATCTGCTTCTCCTCGTCTTCTGCTGCGGTGCTAGAGCTTGTTCCGGTCCCCGAATCTCCAGAACTTTTCTTGTTCCCACTCTTAGTGGCTGCCTCGATGGCCGCTGCCGTGTCGGGCGAGTTGCACTGCACCAGGTCGAGGTTCATGGCGCTCCTCGTGGGGATGAAGCGGTCCGACGCCTAAAAGACACAAAGCAAGAGCATTTAGCCTCGTTTTTAAAAGAAAGGAAAGCAGTGACTCGCTAGTATCGCACGTTCTTCTTGTTGCTGCCGCAGCTTGCGCTGCTGGAGGCCTCCGACCTACTCTTTTTGGCGCTGGAGACCCCCAACGCCGCGTTCTTCTTGGCGCTCGAGGCCTTGCTCTGATCCACCTCCGACGCGTTGTGGGGGCGCTTGCGTGAGCTGCTGCGGCTCGGGGGAGGACTCACGAGCAGCGAGGACGGCGACACACGCCGCACTTCGGCCCTGGGACTCGCCATGCTACTGAATAATGTGGACTGGACTGGCTGCAGACAGGGGATATGCGGAAAACACCGGTTTAAGGGCATTAAGGTCAGTATTGGATAGATTCTACCTTTGAAAAAGAACAATTTAAAATTTTGAACGAGTAGTGTATGCTACGTACGCAGCAAGTACAGGGAGGGGATGAGTAAGTACGACGTAACTAGGGTACGCAGCCACTTTGAACCGTTAATTAGCCGACCGCTGACCATGGAGAACACTGCGCAAGCGCCGACGGCCGAGACCTCGGCGCTGCACTCCAACATCAAGAGTAAGGGCACCAACAGCTACTACTACGCGCACAAGAAGCGCCAGGACGTGGAGATTCACGAGTGGGACGGCCAAGCGGCGCCGCGGCTGCTCAAGACGCAGTCGCTGGCCTCGCAGCCCTTGGAGGTGACGGAGGCCATCGCCAACTACGCGTGGGCTGACGGAAAGAAGCGCGTGTCTGTGTACCTCAAGCTTCCGGGTATTGGCGCCCACCGCGAGGAGGACGAGCGCGTGGACTGGACGGCTACAAGCCTCACGGTTCAGATCAAGAACTACGAGGGGAAGACGCGGCTGCTCTCGGTGCCCAAGCTCTACGATGAGATCTCGGACGTCAAGACTAAACGCAAGGAAGACCAGCTCGTGTTGCAGCTCGTGAAGACGAAAGAATTCAGCTGGGCCTCGCTCAAGAAGGACGCTTAAAACGTCGATCGGAGCACTTCATCCCCGCCCGCTGTAGGTAAACAGAGTGCACAAAATATACTTAGAACAGACGATGAATAGCGTAGTTGGCGACGGGCGGCACAGCACACAACACAAAATCTGGAAACCATTTTTTTTATCTATCTTGGTGCCGTGTGTCTAGCTAGCTGTGGAGTGTTGCAGACACCTTATTCGTATCGCACATCGGTGGCGTACAGGATCTCGCCAGCATCGTCCACAAGTTGAACACGGAAGTATGTCCTCGTCATGTGCACGGACATGAAGCCATGTGTCAAGGCCGCGTGCACGAGGTCCGGATTTGCGCGCGCGTTGGGCTTCAACTCGTGGATTCGATAGCCGCCAGCACCAGAGATGAAATAGTTGCGGACCGAGCCGTCGGTGTCCACCTTCCGGACATGCTGCATGCTATGATCGTGGCCGTTGAAGTACGCGTGCACCTTGTACTTCTTCAGCATTGGGTCCAACATGTCGATCAGCTCAGGCGTGTCGGCGTTACCGGCGAAACTGTACACGCCCCAATGGCCCATCACAATCGTCCACATTTGCTCCACGCCCGACGGCTTGCCAGCACTCAATGTTTGCTCGATCCATTCGTACTGGGACTGTCTGGTCTTCACTGAAGACTGCTCATTCATTCGGTCCGTGCAGCGAAAGTCTCGGGGCTCACGACCACAGACCAAGTCACAAGCGTCAATGACCACAAGTCGCATGATCGTCTTGGGTGCCACCGGACGATCGATCGAGTAGTATCTGCGGGGCATATACCACAACGAGTCCTTCTTCTCAGCGTACTGGAGCATTGCGTCGATTGACCCTTCGCAGTCGTGGTTTCCGATTCTGTAGACGAACACGCATAGTACACAGTTTAGCACCTCAAAAGTTTAAATTGATTGAGCGGGAAAACTGAAATACAGCAAAATGTTGACGTACGTGACATACCACGGCACTTGCAGCTTGGGGTGCGTGTACATCTGCTCAAAGTTCGTCGAAAGCAACGGGTCATCCGCAGATTCAATTCTACACACCACCACCATGAAAAATACAGTCAGTGTTTCTCATCTTCCAGCTGCCCCAGCACATCATACCCGTGGTCGTAAATCTGGTCTCCCGTCGCCAGCACAAATGCTGGAGCCGGGTCCATCGTAGCAGTGAAGTTCTCCAGTGCAAACGCTACTTGGCGTTGGCTCTCGTCGCCCGTGCCAAAATCCCCGAACGCGATAAAGTTCGTCTCCTCCGGGAATCCATCGAGAATCGAGGGCTGCGCATTGTAATCCCTCACTTGGTTCGTCGTCTGCTTGGCAGGAGCCGCGGCCCCAGTGTGCCAGAAGAAGAGCACGAAGATCATCCAGACGCCCAGCGATCCCAGCGCGATGAGCTTCACCCAGCGCTCGTAGTTGTGCGCACCATGGAGCGCTGTACCCCACCCGCCGTTGACGCGACGCACGGCTGAGTTCCGGTCCTTGCCGTCGTCGTGCTCCTCGCGCTTCCGCAGACCTGCCTCGAGCTGCATCTTGCAACAAAGCGACGATAGTGAGTAGGTTAAGGTTACGTTTTCATCAAACGTATAATTTTATAGTAGTGTACAACTTATCTCTCCAAATAATATTTAACGTTGTGACAACCTCTGTAATACCATGAATTTGGAATTTAAATTTATTCCAATCTACCGGAGCTTGCTGCATAACTGTACATGGATCCACCACCAATTAGTTGCTCAGATAATGAAGGCGCTGGGCGTGATCCCGGCGCGACTGGGCTCCACGCGCTTCCCCGGGAAGCCTCTGGCCGAGTTCTTCGGCAAGACCATGATCGAGCACACGTACGCGGCTGCGGTTGGCTCCAAGCTACTATCGAAAGTGGTGGTGGCCAGCGACAGCGAACGCGTCCTGCGGGTTATCGAAGGCGTGGGTGGCGACACAGTGCTCACTGGGGGCTGCAACACGGGGACGGATCGCATCGTGCAGGCGCTGCATCTGATGGACCCCAAGGAGCTGAGCGAGTACGACGTTGTGGTGAATGTCCAGGGCGACGAGCCTGGAGTGAACCCGAGACACATCGATTCGTGCGTCAAGGCGCTGCGTGGAGCTGGACCCGACAGCGTCATGAGTACACTGGCGACGCCAATCTTCGACGAGCGAGAAGCACGCAGTCGGGATGTCGTCAAGTGCGTGGCTGACCGCAACAGGTACGAACAGCAATTGAAAGGTGCATTGTATCTGAGACTGTCTAACCGGTTGTGTGGGATGTCTACTCTTGCAGCAACGCACTCTACTTCTCTCGAGCCATGATCCCACACTCCAAGAACGGCGATTATTCTCCAGAGACGACGACCTATCTCCGTCACGTAGGGCTTTACGCCTTCCGCAAGGACTTTTTGCTAGAGTTCCCGTCGCTGCCTCCGTCAGACCTAGAGGAGTGCGAAGACCTCGAGCAGCTCCGCGTGTTGGCTGCAGGCTACAGGATCCGGCTAGTGCAAGTCGACTCGACGCTCCCAGGTGTCGACACTCGCGCTGACCTCGAGCACCTCAAGGCGCGATGGCCTCAATAGACCTGTTATGCCCGTACATGGGGAAATTTTTCGCTCACACCGTCACGGAAGTAGATAACGTGTTCCAGGATGCGGCTTGTGCTCTTGTACCAAGACAAGATCGCACAGCATGTGCGGCAGCTTCTGGGCAGCACTGGAAACTTTTTGTGCTCGGGCAACATACTTTGCCGAGTAGCGATCTAGCGATGCAAAGGTTGCTCGTCCAGTGCTCCACATGAGCGCCTATGATAACGGAGGGCGCGGTGCTAACGGCAGTTCCTCACACAGACTCGAGCTTTTTCCCGTCAGCTGCATGATGTGTTGCGGAGGTTCTGTGCTGCACGACCAGCACATTTCCATGAGCTCTTCGACATGATAATCACGGTACTGGTCATGTGGATCAGACACTTTGGATAGAAATGTATAAAATCCATTTCTAAATTATGCTTACAAACATCGAGTGATATGAATCGCACTTTGTCGGGCTGGGTAAGTGTCCTGTCATTGTGTCTCATACATTGCGCGGTCTGATCCTGCATCCACATTTGCCTATTCGTACGACTAGAGAAGCCATGGGGGACGACTGGGAGCCTGAATTCGCCGGCTCGGCCACGGGCAACGCCGTGCTGGACGCGGCGCGAGGAGTTACGGGGTCCGGTGCCGCGTCCAAGCAGGAGCAGGGCGGCACCGAGTGGACGCGGATGGAGCTGTGCGTCATCGCCAGTCTGCAGCTCGTGCTGGTGCTCGTGGCCTACCGCCTGGACCGCTCGCAGCACCCCGTGCTCATCTCGGAGTCCGCTGTTGCCATTTTATTCGGTGTATTGGTGAGTCTTGCAGGTGATAGAAAACAGAAAAGGGTCCGGACTGACCACTGATGGGGTTTCTGTTGTGTAGTTTGGAGTCGGCGTGCTGGTCTTCTACCCGATGGTATGTCGACAGAGATTCGACGGCTCTGTCGGTAAACTAATGCGATTGTTGCTGTAGGAATCGCTGAACAACGGCATGGACCCCGAAGTGCTCTTCTACGCGTACGTTTCGCGGCCTCAATCGGTGAATGTTAGGAAAGCAAACTGACAGATTGTGGTTTTTGTAGACTGCTACCCCCGATTATCCTGGAAGCTGGATTCAACATGAAAAAGAGGGTATGCATGAAGTTAAATGTAGTTTGGTGGAACAAGTTCTTGGCTCACCGCGATGTGCGACTCTGTGCTGTTTTCCTGTCTGATAACGTCAGGGATTCTTCTCTAACTTCAACGCGATCATGTTGCTGGCTATCGTTGGAACGCTGGTTGCGACTTTCATTACGGGTGGTGTGCTGATTTGGCTGGGAGATATGGGGCTGATCACTAAACTGACGGCAGCGGAAGCGTACCTCTATGGATCGCTGATTTCGGCTGTTGATCCGGTGGCTACGTTGTCTGTGTTTAAGAAGAATGGTGTGCCGCCTCTGCTATTTAACCTCGTGTTTGGTGAAAGCATGCTGAACGACGGCGTTGGTAAGATATCACATTTACTTCTGAAGTATGTTTTACTGGAGGACTTGCCTTGTGTTTACCAAATTGCTGCTGGTGTTGTACTGCAGCCATCGTGTCTTTTACACTGTTCCAGGGCCTTATTCGAAATGGCATTGCTGACGTCACCTTGAACGATGCGGGTATTATTATCATCAAGGTGTTCGGCATCGGCTTCGGTTCCGTGGGTCTGGCTGCGGTTGTGTGTTTTACGTCGGCTTTTTTGCTCAAGCAAGCTGATCCAGTGCTTCAACAGTACCCCTCCTACGAGATTTCTATCGTGCTGCTGTCAGCGTACTTGAGTTATGTGATCGCCGATCTCGTTGGAATGAGTGGTATCGTAGCGCTGTTCTTCTCGGGTGTCTTGATGAGCCACTACCACCTGTACAACATTGCAGATGAGAGCGCGACAGCGTTGAGGCATCTTTTGACCACGTCTTCTTTCATGGCGGAGAACTTCGTGTTCATCTACATGGGTATGAGCGTGGTGGCGTACTCGGGATATTTCACGTGGGATTGGGAATTTATCCTCGCGAATATGGTCGCTTGTATTTTGGGGCGCCTGCTGAACGTGTTCCCAATGTGCATGCTTGCGAATCTCTGTCGAGCGGAAGACAACAAGATCCCGTGGAGCCATATGGTGGTTATCTGGTTTGCTGGGCTTCGTGGTGCGATCGCGTTCGCACTGGCACTCAATGTATATACGCCCAACCGCATCCACGCAAGTGTGATTCAAAGCACGACACTTTTCACCGTCATGTTTACTACCCTGGTACATTATTGCGATCGAGATTATCGCGATTGAACACTATCTAACGTTTGGGCTTGTGCTTGCTAATGTGATCTGTAGGTTTTCGGAATGGGCACAAGTCCAGTGCTACGCTACTTCGGCTTGACAGCTACGCAGGAACAGCAACGAGAATTCGATGAGTACGTTCGTCCCTGCTTCGGTTGTTTATCGCGTACTAACTCGAGTCGATTTGTATTTTGTTCGAGCAGCGAGGGTGCAAATGAGCGTCTGCTTTCTGACGACGACGAGCACGACGCGGACACTTCGTTCCGTCCGATTGACCGTTCACTTTCGCGTCGCAGCATCAGCGGTATCCACGGGGTCTGGGAGCGTCTCGACGAGAAGTACTTGAAGCCTATGTTCGGAGGTCGTCCGCGCGAGCCGCCGCATCAAGCGGAATTGTCAACAGCAGAGCTCAAGCGTGGAGCCATGACTTCCAGTCCCAGGAATCGCAGCCAGAATCAAAAAGACCAGCAAAGCTCCACGCTGTCACCACCCAATTCACCGTCGTCCCCGATGCCGCACATGTTATTAGCTGAGATCGCGGAGAACCACGACGCCGCCGAGAATGTCGTGTAGGTAAAAGTATAGTGTAGCCATGTTAATTTGGAATTCCAAATTCATTCAAATTCTAGTTTTCTGATTGCGTTTTCTAAATCTAAGGGCACCTATCATCATGCATATCCGCTCAATACTTATTAATCGCATAAGATGAAAATGGAAACTGGCGGTAGCGTGTCTAACGAGATGTTGGCGCTGTACGAGGCCCAGCGTCGCGCTCACGAGACCGTATTGACTCTACAAGCGCAGATCGAGGAGGAGGAGGCTGTGTACCTGGAGGAGACACCGCACGGCAACATCATCCGCGGCTGGGACGGCTTCATTGACTCGAAGCAGTCGCGCAAGGACGCCAACCCCAAGAAACTCAAGCCGTACACCGAGTCGGAGCATCTCTTCTCCAACTGTTGCTTCTACACTAGCATGGCAGGCGAGCCGAACTTAGACCAGGTCGACATCTACGACACGACTAAGGACGAGAGCTCCAGTCGACGCAAGCTCACAGTCACGCTGTCCGTGGGGAAGGGGAAGGGGGCCATCAGCGGGGTAGTGGACACCTCCGCAACACACAACACACACGCAGCTTATAGAGGAGGAAAGGGAGCCTTGGTGCAGAAGACTGCAAAGACTGCTACACATCCAGCTGCAGGAAAAGGAGCTGCAGCGACAAGCTACCAACACAGCTCCAAGCTCAAGAAGCGAAAGAGAGAGGCTGGAGATGTCGCTGTTTTTTCTGCTAAGGCACATGAGACCGTGGCGGACGGCCCGCAGATTGTTGCAACTGCAGCGACGTCAGCGGTGCAGCCTCCTGCGAGTGACTTTCTTGATGTGCTCTAACCAAATAAACAAATCGTTTCTTCTACAAAGTATCAGGAAACTGCACCAGCGAACGCATGGCACGAAGGTCGGCTAAAGAGTGCATGAATCTTCTTCAGTCTTATAATAAACAGCGGAATCGGTGAACAGGTAGGACGTACGACGGACATCACATCGCACCAGCGCTTGCAGGTTGGCCTGTAGCTCGATGCTTTTGAGCTGCGTGCCGCTCTCCAAGCGAATAGATCAGGAGGGATGGCGTTGCGCTCACTTGGATGCGTCAAAGGAAGCAAGCAACACTTCCAAGTCTTTCGTCGTCTGGCGGAAGAACCCGTCGTAGTTGAACTGTTATCGCAGCAAAGATCATAGTTATGAATCAGCAACCATACCTCAGCAACGTGTCTGGAAGTCACGGAGCGCAGGCTTACCTCAAAAATGTAATCCAGCTGCTGGGGTGGCACGGTGATGTCCGGGAACTTCGTGTAGCCCTACGTCCCAAAACCAAGCAAACGTCACTAACATGTCCGCATAAAACAGGCAAACAATATACCACTACGCACCCTCAACCGGTCATTGACGGTGGTCACGGCCTCCACGGTGCCCTGAAGGCTCTGAAAGAGGTGCGAGATACTGTTCCAATGCAGATCCAGCTGCGACCTCAACTGCGTCATGTATTCGCCGTGCGAGAGGATGGCCTCTGAGGGCACGGGTGCAGCGCCAAAACTGGTGGCAAGCGCATTGATCGAGTTGTATGCGTAGGCACCCATTCCAATAACATCGTTCGACTCACGTTGCTGCGACAGAGGCAAAGCGAGAATGCCAGCCTTCATCTTGGAGCACTCCACAATCACCTGCTTGAAATTCACAAGCAGTGCGTCCATTTCGCTCTCAAAATCCGACAGATTCGCTTTCAAACGACGGTACACCAGAGTCATGCCCGGAATACTCTTCTCCTCATCGACAATACGATGCTGAAGCACCACGACGCAGCTCAGTATCGATCGAATGTGTTTCTTCAGGAGCTGGGACAAACGCGTGCGGTGCAGCCGCACACGAAGCAGCAAGTCACTTGAGCACGACACGCCAGTGATTTCGTAGATGGAGCACAACACGATAAACGCGTCAAAGTCGCCCTCATCAATCGCTGAAGTATGGTACGACGTCCGCACACCCCACGAGAGCTGACCAATACGCTGTATCGACTGTCGGACGAGCAGCAGAGTGTCCAACACACCACCCTGGGCGGCAGCGATATCAGCAGCCTCCCTAGCTGACGAAGATGACGACGGACCCTTCTCGATATCATCGTCTTCGTCTGTTTCGGAGTTCACTGGGCTGTTTTCACCTTCCTTTGACGTCGGTTGTGTCTTGGCACCTCCACCCCACGACACAAGACTTGAAAAGAATGACCCACTGTCCGAGCTTGACTGCTTCTTGGGTGCAGGAACCATAGCACGGTTTGCTACCACAAGCTGATTTTCCGCGTTGGCGTCATTCTCTGGGCTACCATCTTCAAGAAGCACGATTCGGTCTTCCTTGTCGTTATTGGAGGATGACACCTGTTTGCTATTACTCCTGTGAGCCGAACTCGATCCTGCCACGACAAGTGCGTTGCTCATGTCAGAAGGAGAATCATCCTCGAGCAATTCGATCTTCGCTTGACCCTCCGGTTCCTCTTCTCCATTTTCTATCTGCATCTGCTTCCGTCCGTCTTCAATAAAGCCACCACCTAGCGCAGCTGTGACATACCTGCAAATGGAGTTGTTTTCCTCCACCCACAAACCCGTCGCCTGTTTAAACTGTTTGTACATCTTTTGCACATGCAACGGATCGGCGCTCGCGTACATCCGTTGAATGGGTTCCACACACGCACCAAAATCACGAGCCAGGTAACCTTCGAGCGGCAGTACCTTACTGAAGCTCCAACGCCACGCTTTCTCCTGGTTTGGCTTCAGGCGGTCAAGTTCACGGACGCCAATACGCGTGAGTTGGCTCACCTCTTTGCTGATTTCAGTTTGCACTGCCTCCAGCGACTGCATCAAACGACGGACTTCCTCTCCTCCAGGTCCATAGACAAGCAAATCGCCTCCAGGGCCAGCGAGCTGTCGCGCTTTACGGCACGACACCAGCAGATCGGCCAACAACTTCAGCAAGCCGTGCAGCTTGGTGAACGCATCGAACGTTTCCTCTCGGACCTCTTTGCGCAGAGCGACAACGCCCGCGTTGCTTTGTTGCAGGAAATCCGACGGAGTAATCGCCACTTCGTTCGGGTTCGAGTTGCGTCTGAGCTGGCGCGTCAGCACTGTAGGCACCTGGGGGTTCGCTTCGGTGTCGCAGAAGACCGCTGTATGAGTCATCTCTTCCTCCTCCTCATTCGTCAAAAGCAGCGACGGCAGCGAGTCCTGGGGCGAGATGGCCGACTGGTTCTGTGGGAATAATTCTCTGTTAAGCACAAGCACAACAAACCAGGACGTTAACAGCTGAAATCTCCTCCCTACATCAGCATAGTATACATACTTGAATGACGGTGTGGTGAGCAGCACCTCGAGCATCTGACCCGACTTGCTGCCCATGGCGTCCTTCATACCCGCGTGCTGCTGAGCCTGGAGGTTGCTGATCGTGCAGTCCGCCGGCGTATTGGGCGTGTTGCGTAGCACGTAGAAAAGGAACTGCACGCCATGCATGAGTCCGTCCGTGCCGCGCGCCTCAAGCGTGTGCAGCTGCTCTCTCGCGGACGAGTGGGCGCGCTCCGTCTCGATGGTGGGCAGCACGCGCGTCTCGATCACGTTCCTCACGTCCTTGAGCGTGCCCAGCAGCGAGCGCTCGCCCGTCCCCGAGTGGAACAGTCCTTGCTGTCCGTGCTGCAGCCTCAGCACGTAGCTGTGTCGGCGGCGTACCTCAATCAGGATGGCTTCAGTGGTGCACGAGGCCGGTGCGAGCGTGCGCATGGCCCAGTCCTTAAACTCCTCGAGCAGCAGCGTGCGCGGGTCGTTGAGGTACCCGGAGAACGTGAAGGTGCGGTCGTACCGCTCCCGCTGGTACGCGCAGATGCTCGAGATGATGGCCTCTGCGGGGTTGCGCAGCAGCCCCACGACGTCCTGCATCTTGCGTAGGTACGAGTTCTCATCAAAGTCCGAGATGGTGGGGTTGTGCAGCGGGTAGAAGTTGTCGTCCATCTTGAGCGCCGTGGGGAGGTCCTCCTCGCTCACCTCCATGGCCTCGCAGTAGGCCTGGTGCACGTAGCGCATCTGGTCCATCTCGAGCTGCGAGTAGCTCTTGCTGAACGGGTTCAGCCGCAGCCCCCAGTTCGACATGGCAGGTTACGAGGAGAGAAGCGTTGGCCTCTTTAGGGTGCGGTATGCGACTGAGATCGGGTTCGCCGTGCTTGCGCTTGCTTGATGCGTGTAGGCGGCGTCGGCCGTTCCTTCTTCTCGCCTTCTCGAGCGCTTCTGAGCAGAAATCTCAGTGTTTGTATGAGTGTCGTGAGAATTGATTATTGTGGAAATGGATAAATTATGGAAGGGTAGCAGGTTTGAGAAAGTTATAGATCACACTCGTTTTTTGCTTAGACGCCTGCTGATTCAGCAGTGCTGAACAGGCAAAGCAAGTGGTGGTGCAGATCGGATTGCGGCTTTGACACGTGGAAGAGGCGGTTACGCGCTGTCTGTGGTGGCAAGGGGATGCGGAGAAGGAACCGATGGCATTGTATGCGGCTGTAAGGCAGGTCTGAAACTTCGTACAACCAACTATTTTCCAGCCCCACGATGGCAGTGCAATGAGAATAGGGCAACAGCATTTTATTACATGTTGCATTAATACTCACCGCTTCATCAGTCAAAGACTCCTGAATAAGCCAAGCACGACTGGCTCATCGTTTCCTCCGCCGGTCATTACGCAGGTTGAGGCTCTGCATGACCTCATTCACCGCGTTACGAACGCCATTACTCCCGACCTAGACAGTACCAGTATAATCGTAAAGAGGGTTGGGATGATATGAAACGTATCCGTTCTCGTGGGTTCCGGATTGTCAGCTCGAGTCCGCCGCCCGCGACATGCTTGCTGCTGTATTGCGCACGATTTGAGGCGCTTCCCACCGAACTGATCACCGGACAACGTGATGTCAACCGCGCGACCGAAATGCGAGGCTTCCATCCAAGTCGAATCTGCCCCCAGGACACAAGATTCCCCATGAAGAAGCGGAATAGCGGCAGAGACAGCTGACTGCCATCTCTTACAAAGTGTAGCCATCTCGAATGCCGCTTCTCATGTTGAAGCTATCTTTGGCGGTGTCAATGGTGCTGCTGTTGGTAGAGTGGTCCAGTGCAACGTTCATGGGCGGCGCTGTGGGGGTGCTGCTTCCACCAGAGCGGGTTGAATCGATTTGGTGCACCTCGCATGCGGCGGCTGTGGTGGCGCACGTCGGACTCGTTCGTGTCATTCGCGTCGTGGAGAGATGGTACGCTGTCGTGGACCAGCGCGTGATTTCGCGCGTGCACCGAGTCGTGGAGAAGCAGGTTGTGCGCCGCATTAACCTGCTAGCGGACCATATCGAGGTGGTGTCCAAGCTGTGGTTCGTCAAGAGCATCTCGACCACGTCCATCGCCGAGGCGTTCGACATCAACACGAAAGAGTGCGATGCATTCTCAGTACAGGGCACAAATTGCCGATATTGACGTGCTTGCTCTTGTTTCGCAGTGTTAGGCAGGTGCAAGTGAGCAAGCGCGACTACGAGGTGCACAACTGCGGGCCGGAGCTGCTGGAGGTGCCGTCCTGGAACAAGGTTGCCCAGGTGCTGGAGCTGCAGGACCCAGAGGTGACCGACTTCCTGCTGAACAAGTGCCGCTGGACAGTGTGGCAGCCGCCGACGTCTTGGCGCGTGAAGGTGGACCAAGTGTTCAACGTGACTCTCCACATCGCGGTGCGCCAAGAGGGCTTCCTCACGGGCGAGATCCGCGTCGTGCGTCTGCGTCTTGGGCGCAAGTGGGTCGGTGCGCACCACTTGAGCGAGAACGTGGCCCATCCGATGAAAAGCCAATGGCTGCACCGCGTGGATTATGAAGTTGGAGATCAAGCGCACACTGCCGAGAGCGAGTTCTTCCAGACTGTGAAGGACGCTTGGGAAGACTATCTCGCGGAATTGGCTAAGCTCCCAAAGGACGAGGAGGACGCGGAGGATACTGGAGAACTATTCCGCTACGATGAGCAGGAGAAGCGGACGTCGCTGCGGATACGGTACTTGCTGGACACGTCACTGGAAAATATTCTGAACGACCGCCGAACGATGTTCCGACTGCCGCATCAATACGAACTGTGGCGCATGGAGCAAGAAGATGCACCCGAACACCGACAAGACTGCGTGGAAGATGGTATGGCGGAGCCTCTTCTCCACGGACCTATCGATGAGCTAATCGAACTGTACGAAGAAAAGGGCATGTCGGCTCAAGATGTCGATGTGCAGTGGCCATAGCAAACAGCATGTATTCATTTCAACGTGGTGTATCATTGCTGTCTTTTGCCCTTTGGAAACTTGTCCAGCAGTAAAACAATCTGCTTCAACTCGTATTTCTCCGCCGCCGCTAGGAACTGAACCTGCCCTACTTCGTGTGGGGTCAATTCACGCGGTGGTTGATCGTTCTTCAGCGTCATCCCTTTTTTTATCAGTGTCGCGAGTTCCGCCACACCATAGTTGATGTTGAAGTTGTGCATCAGTCCGTCCTGAACCTGTTTGGCCAGCCCCCACCGCCGCTTCTCTCGCTGCTCCTCTTTAGCGTGAGCATTCAACACAGCAATCCCGTCCTCCGCCTCAATTCGCCAAGGTGCACCTCGCTCTCGACGATGAACTTCCCCAGCCGTCGGATTGAACGGGATTTTGAGCTTCGAGGCCTTGCACAGCAACGCCATCGAGCCTCGATGCCCGGAACTCGACGCCAGACCTTCGGACTGCTCCAACTCCATTGCAACCTTCTCTATCAATTCAATAGTGCCTAAACGATATTTTTATCTGGCACTTCAATACGATAACATGCACTAATCTGATATGTTACGGTAAGTTGAGGAATGTTGTGACGACCATCACTTCGGATAGTTATGGGCCGCAACCGCAAGGGCCGGCAGTGTGGTGGCTTCGGCTCCAAGAAGGAGAGGTGAGCCGCCTACACAACGACGTGTTGTTGACCGCAGCTGACCGGTTTGTTGCGTACCAGGTTCGTGCTGTTCCGCCGGTGGCAGCAGGAAGTGGCCAAGGTCTCCAAGAGGAATGCGCAGAGCAGGCAAGCACAGCGCAAGTTGACGGAGCAGCAGAGACGCGCCGAGACTAATGATGCCGTGCGTCGTAGAGTGCGGGTGGACGTCCTGACGGCGTGGACCAATGCGCGCCTGAAGGACGACCACATCGAGCGCATCAAGCGCGAGGGAGCGCTCTCCATCGCCTCGGAATTGCAGAAAACGTCGGCGGTGGATGGCTTCTCGTCGCTGCAAGAGCGGTAAAGTTGTGTTGTGCTATCAAATAACGTGGCTGTCTGTAGCTTACAGCGGTATGTGGTGGTTGTAGGTGTATCTACGAGATCGCGCGGTCATTTGACCTCTACAGCTCGTCGTGCGAGTTTACGCAGGCCTTTTTCGCCTCTTTCGAGCCATGGATGGTGTCGAGACTTGCAGAGCTAACGACCGCGTTCAAGACTGTGAGTGACGGCAATGTCAAGTTGCTGCTACTGCAGCCCACTGAGCAGCTCACGATCGGATTCGTGCGCGACGAGAAGTCGTTGGCGCTGTTGTTCGATGAGGCGGAGTCGGACAGACACATGGCCTGGCAGTTCACTTCCGGCCACTTAATGGAGCGTGAGGCGGAGTCGTGGGAAGATCTGGACGTCGATGACGTCGACATTGTGCAGACCCAGGAAGAAGTGCGGCTCCTCTCTCTGAGTCTGGTCTCGTGCCTGGGTCTGTCAAGTCGCTTCCTGACGCAGTTGGCCACAGCTCACCCGCACCTCGAACACCTCAAGATTGTCGACTGTTTCGATGTTGCAGCTGGCGAACAGGGCGCCGCATTGCTGCAGCACCTGGCCAAGTCGCGTGCACTCAAGACGTTGCATTTTTCCTGGTGCTGCTGGCTCACGACCGAGATCCTCGTGACTTTTGCCTACCAACTACTCGAGCCGCCACTCTCTCCGCTGCAAGAGCTTCATGTATCCGACTGCTTCGATGTGCTGGGTGACTATGTGCAGTCCGTCTTCAATGAGCTGTTACCTGCGGTAACTGTATCCATCTGATGAGACCTTATCGAATATCATATTTTTAAACTATTCTGCACCCAAGGTTTTTTCTCTACCAGTATCAGATCCGCCATGAACGTCTCGAGGCCGCTGTACCGCCGCACGCCTCGGCTCTTCAACCGCAACAAACCTGGGGAATGGAGCCTGGTCTGGTGCGAGCTGGAGCTGGAGCGCGGGGAGCTGCTGGTGGCGCTGGACCCGGACGGCCGCAGCCGCATCGCCTCCATCCCCGTCCAAGACTGCGAGCTCGCCCACGTGCGCAGCGACGGCCGCGACTGCATGGAATTAACGATAAATCGTGGCAAGAAGGAGACGTTCTCGTCGCACGAGTCCAGCCACGACGTTGATTGGTGGTAGGACCTGGAATTACCACTACTAAAACTCCATTATTGTTGTTTTACTGTATGTTTTAACGTTGATGTAAAATATTGTAGGATGACGACTTTAATTGCCGTGAAGAGGGACTTGCAGCGCGGAGTAAAGCCTCACATTTCACTGGCGACGCCGCCCATATCGGGCCCCACGACCAGGCCTAAGCACATGCGACGCCCGTCGTCGCAATTGAGTTTGAACCTGAACTTGGCTGCAAACGCTGGAGCTGGCAATCTGAGTGGGTCGGGACTGACACGACCGACGCTGAGACGACGCAAACCGGCACTGGCCACGTGCGAGACGCTCTTTGAACGCTTCACGATCTACGAAACGCCCTCGACCTTCTACGTGGTGTGCTCGGACCGCCATTATACCCGATTCAGGATGATTGAGCTGGACCGGATGGTGGAACGACCCAACAAGTTGGAGCAAGTGTTGAAGGAGGATAAACGGATCTACGACTGGGAGCAGATGGAAGCCAGACTGCAGGCACTGTTGGAACTGGCACGCGTACATGGAACTGGAGACTTGGTGCGAGCGTTCACTGCTGTGGCTATTGTCGGCTGCATCCGCTTCTTGCGCGGCTACTACTTCATCTTTGTCACGCAGAGACGTAAGATTGGAAATATTGGGGGGAACTCGATCTACGGCATTTCGGCCACGCAACAGCTGAATGTAAGCCGCCCAGAAGAAGATCAGACCGCCTGGACTCGGATTAATCGATGGTTTAACCCCAGTCCGGAGGAGGAAGCAGAGGCTCGATACCTGGGACTGTTCCACTTCTTGGATCTGACCAAGGATTTCTACTTCAGTTACTCGTATGACATTACGCATACGCTGCAACACAACATGACCACGGAGCACTCGGACCCGGCCGAGATGTTTACTTGGAACTCCTATCTGACTCGTGAGCTGCGTGTGTGCTTGAGTGGCGGGGCTGCAGCTGATCTAGTCGTGCCGCTTGTTCTGGGTTGTTATGAACAGCGCAAATGCTCAGTGTTTGGTCGTCTCGTGAGTGTCGTGCTGCTTGCTCGTCGCTCTCGTCATTTTGCGGGCACGCGATACTTGAAGCGTGGTGTAGCAGATACTGGCAAAGCTGCGAATGATGTCGAGACGGAGCAGATCATCGAAGATGAAAGCATGGGGCCTGGCAAGTTCAGCTCTTTTGTGCAGCATCGTGGTTCGATTCCGGTCTTTTGGTCGCAGGAGACATCAGCAACACTACCCAAGCCACCAATCGTGCTAAATCGCGTTGATCCGACGTACAGCGCTACGCAAAAGCACTTTGCGGACCTATTCTCACGCTACGGTTCACCCGTCGTGGCTCTCAATCTTGTAAAACAGTCTGAGAAGAAAGAACGCGAAGTCATTGTGGGCAACGAGTACATGAACGCGGTGGAATACCTGAACAGCTTCATGCCTCCAAAGCATCGAGTGCGCTATGTGGCATTGGATTACTCTCGGTTATCTGGGCCGAAACAGAAAGGACTAAATGTGCTGCACTCGTTGGATAAAGTGGCAGTGTGGGCGCTGACGCAGACAGGGTTCTTCTGCAGTGCACCGAAGCGGCAGATTAACCAAAATGGCAACAGGCGTAATGCCCAAGCATTCTTTCCAACCCCACCATCCGATCCGTGGGATGCATTTGTCACGTCAAGTAACATTCAACCTAAAGGAGAGGATAGCGAGGAATCAGCTCCGGTTGACCCACCACCATCTCCAACCATTACAAGAAACTCTGGTGACTGGCTTGAGCAACGAGGCATCCTCCGCACAAATTGTATTGACTGCTTGGATCGCACGAACGTAAGCCAGTTCAGTGTTGGAATGCGTGCGCTGGGCCAACAGCTCTATGTGATGGGGATCAAGAACACACCACTCCTGGAAAGTCGCTCCCAACTGGTTCTGGTACTCATGAAGTTGTATTCTCTGATGGGAGATGCAATCTCGATGCAATACGGTGGATCGGAAGCCCACAAGAATGTGAAGAACAGTGCCGCGCGTGAAAACGTCAAGCACCGCGAACTTCTCACCTCTATTCGGCGGTACTACAGCAACTCATTTACCGATACGGCAAAGCAGGATGCGATCAACATTTTCCTCGGGCACTTTGTTCCACAAGAAGATTCACCTCCGTTGTGGGAGCTAGACTCGGACTACTATCTGCACAACTTTGAGGTGCGTAATGGAATGACAGCATGCGAGAATGTGCGACGCAACCTCGCCTTTCATGCCGAAAACAAGAGAAAGGCATTTGGAGAACTTTACGTGGCTCGGCCCATGCGGCTTTCGTGCTGCTCATCGTTGGAAGTCCTGGATGATGCGGGCGATGGTACTGATGAGAGCGACGGTGATGAACCTACCCATGAGCGTGCGATGATCTTGGCTACTCGCGATCAGGCCAAACGTGATGCGTATATTCGAGAATGCAGAAGAGTATTGGACGATTGGTGGAAGGAACCGCTGGAAGGGTTTGAACGGCCCAAGTATTGTCTGCCGCCCTCAGAGGATAAAGCTCCATGCGTATGCGAGCAAATCGTTCGAAAAGGGAGTAAACGTGAGCTCATCAGTGGTCCCATCTCGGAAGACAGTAAACAAGCCGGTGCTGGAAATCGGAAAACGTCACCTTGCTCGGACGATTTCCTGCACATGTATCACCCCGAGGAACTCACAACTTTTGACAAGGTCCTGGGATACAAGTTTATGCTACCAATGGAGATTTCGGACGAGGTGAATGAGAAGGACAAGCGGCGATCAGAGAGTGCAGTTGTGGCACACCTGACTTCTGCGCCGTCCTCCTCCTCCATCTCAGGCCTGGCTCGCGTGGATGAGGAAAACCTGTCAGACCTTGAGCAGGCCACTTGTCGAAGACAAACGAAGCAGAGCAATCGATCTTATCGAAGTATGAGTGCTCCCGACATCAGTGAAGAAGTAGGGTACCAACCTCAGTCCAATCGTCGGTCGCGCGATAGTAGCCACGAGCACAAGCACGGTCACCAGGATGATTACACAAGTATTAGCGGCTCCGAGTCTCGTCGTGCATCTCGATCAGCGTTAGCGGATGCCATCAACAAGTATGGAGGCCACGGATCTGCGGCGCTGAAGGCCGTTGTGAAGTGCAAAGACGACCAAATCAGCATTGAAGATTACGTGCTGAGCAGAGGGTGCGTCAGCTTGAAAATTGCATTGGAATTTGTCTGCTTCTAATGACTATTCATTTGTTTTACATGTAACTTGAATTCAGGCGCCGCAAGTTCGTTGGTGATTGCTCTACTCCTTCGCCCGATCCAGTTTACCAACAGTATGTTTCTTTTTATCCAATGTGGCTTTGTGCAGACGCACTAACTTTGGTAACCACGTTTTTGTAGGTATGTGCTCGGAATGGATTCTCCCCAAATATGGGAAAACGACAACGAAAGCGTGAAAATGTACTTCGAAACTTATACGCGAGATAATCGCATTAGTCCTGATGATGCACGGAGTCTTCGTGACGCACAAGCTCGAGGAGGAGCAACTTTCAAGCTTCAAGCTGGCCCATATTCTGGGTTGGAGCAAAGTGTTAAGGCCCGTGTCTTGGTGGCAAAGAAGTTGAAGACGGATCCTGAGGACCGAAAGTGCGTATTGCATAGCGTCATGTTTCCCATGCGGTAGAACTAACTTTGCGTTGTCAATTTGTTTTAGAATGTTTGAAGAGTCTCTGGATCTCAAGAAGCTCGTAAAGACTGGCGATGGATCGGTGCCTGCTGAAAGTTTGGAGCTGTACAAGACATTCTTCGACGCAGAACTACCTTCCGTGGAGATCTACCGACCCACGAAGGAAAGTGTACCGCCAGAGGCGTCAGTCTCAGATGATTTGACACCACCCGTCACTAAACGGAGCACCTCAGCCTCAGCGCTCTCCTCTGAGCTCGCACAGAGCATTCGACGGCTGTCGTTCAACAAGCGCAATCGTACACGCTTTAGCGGCGGGGATCTGATATCCGTCGGTTCTCTTTTCAAAATGGATGGGGGCAAAGATCGTGACTTTATTGTATTCAACGAAGCTGCAGCGGACAACTCGTTCGGTGAAGTGACTCGAAACGAGACGGAGCTGTCCTTCTACTCCAAATAAGGCCACCTGTACGGCGCTGTCAGGTTCAAATTAAATCTACTAATACGCTGGATATATTTTACATTGTTCAGGCCGCTGGCCGTACGAGTGAAAGTGATTCCATCACTTCTTCGTCCACAACATCAATTGTGTGGTCTTGTGTTTCGTCAAGAAGCTTGTGCGTGAGTGTACCCTCTTCGTTCTTCTTCTTGCGTCTCCACCTCTTTGGAGAAGGCACGTAGCCCGTACTGCTGTTGCTACAGCAGCTACTACTACCAGCAGATTCTAGTCGTTGACTTTGTGTCGGTGGGCTCCGGCGCCACACCCGACGGCCGTTCTGGCGATCGTTTCCAATGTTCGTGGGTACTTTTTGCCTCTGCCCGCGTAAACGGCAGGCACAAGAATACGCATCTGCTTGTCCCTCACCACTAGCACCGGACGAATTTTGGCCGCTTGTTGAAAACGTAGACGTCAAGTGTGAAAACAGCCTGGAGCGTCTCGAATTTTTGGCTTTGGAGCTCGATTCGGCTAGTTCCTGCCGTGGTTGTTGAACGTACGTTTCGTCGTCGGACTCGGTGCCTGTGGCCTCTTCCAGCATAGCCAGCGGCTGGCAGAAGTCGATGTTGCTGTCGTCGAAATAATACACAGAGTTGCTATCCTCAAAGCCGCGCGCATGACGAAGGTGATGCAGGAAACCCGCGTCCATGAGTGCACGACCAAGTCTCACGCCCTCACCGCGCGAGTCCGTGATCTCTAAATCCTCCATCCGCTCGATTAAAAACTCACCCGTGAAGCACTTTTCCGTCGGGATGACGTGGCATCCAGTACCCGATCGCTCAAAGTCGTCGCTGAGATCCTGGGCAAGCACGGATAATAGCTCTTCTTGGATGCACTCGAGCTCGCGAACGATTTGTGCCATGGTTGGGCGAGCGCTTGGGTCGCTGCGCCAGGCTCTTGTGATGATTTCTCGCAGTTTTGATGGGAAAATTTCACTGGTATCTGTTGGGTCTGCGTCTTCGAGCGGTGGCCGACAGCCATTCAACACTGCTTCGAAGACAAGCATCGGATTCGTAGCAGCGTACTTCTCTCGGTCAGGATACAAGATATCCCAGAAGGTGATGGCTAGTGAGTACACATCCGCTGCTTCGCCGTAGGTCGCTAGCCCCGTGCGGCCGCCAACCATTTCTGGAGGCATGTAGCACACTGTTCCGGTGACTGTCATTTTAATCTGTGGAGGCACTGCCATTCTCATGTTGGGCCCGGGAGAATCACTAGACCCCACAGTTCCAATTGACGCTTGCGGCTCATCTGCTTTGCTGTCATCGCCGTGTTGAGATAACTCGCGTGGTAGGCGTCGGGAGTCACCAAAGTCAGTGAGTTTGACGTTGTTGGCTCTGTCCACGAGAAAATTGGCAGGCTTGATGTCACGGTGGAGGAACGGCGGCGTGAAGCTGTGGACGTAAGCGACAGCTCGCGCGCAGTCAAGCATGTACGCGATGTTAAGCAGCATCTGCTGTCGATCCAGGGCTTCAACAGCAGTGGCGTCACCCTCTAGATCGAGGAGGTTCCGATTCATGCGCCTTTTGCCTCGCGCCTTGGCTTGAGTGTATAGTACATCGTCCAGCGATCCTTGGCAGAGCTCGGATACCAAGCATATCGTTGGAGGACATACGCACATACCGTAGAACTCGACAATGTTTGGATGCCGCAGTGACGCACATAGTGCTGCTTCATGTGAGAACTCGGCCACGACCTCTTCTGTGAAGCGGTACGGCGTGTAAACTTTCACGGCGACGGGCTTCCGTTGTCTCAATCGTCCACTGAAGACGGATGCGCTCGCGCCGGCGCCAATCTTACGGCGCACCTCTAGATGAGCAAAATCAATCACGAACTCCTTGTGCATCTCGATCAGGAGATGAATTCTGTTGGATGAGATCGCTTCGTCGAGCTGTACGTTCAAGTATGGTCCGGATTGACGACCAGCTTGCTGCAAAGCGCACACGCGTTCGCCCATGCCTCGCCAATACTCAGTGTCAGCTCGCAGCAACCCCCAGATGAAAAATGGGCTGATAGAGCCCCAGACCGCCACGATGTATGATAGTGGTGCGTACTGGTCGGAACCGGATTTGTAGTGCTGAAGAAGCGTGTTGATGACTACGAGAACGTGGTACACCGTAATGTACCCGCCGTGAACGCGTAGTGCAAATGGACTTGCTCGGCCTGCCGGCGGCTTGACGAAGCACACGTACAGCACGAAAATCAGCAGCAGTGGGCGGATCACGAGCCTCACGAAGAAAAACAGATTTTTCTCCTGCGGCAGGAAGTGGGTAAGTAGCCACACTACAGGAATCGTGTACGACGCGAGCAGTATGGACTTGGCCACGGCGCGGCGAAGTGCTGGCACCGATACACTTTTCTGGCACAGGAAGACGAGCGCGAGCACGAAGACGAATTGTCGACCGGCGAAGAAGATCTCGCTGTCGAGGTTCGGAAAGCTGGTAGTGTACATCTTGATGTTGAGCGCGATGCAAAAGTAAATTGCAAAAGCTCCGGTAACCATCGCGAGAATCCAGAGTAGCGGCTCAAATGCCGGCAGAATGACTTTACGTGCAGCGCTGGTATCACCTTTGAAGGCAACTCGGCGGTTCACACGCAGGTAGACGAGCAGCAGGAGGCAGAAGGAGCTCAACACGCTGTAGCCGATAAGTATGATGACTTGGCTCCACCGTATTCGCTCCGAGACAACCACCATGGGGGCTATTCCCAACTGTGTGAGCAGGCCACGCCGACGGTTTGAAGAAGTCGTGTTGCCTAGAACGAGGGATGAAGGAGTGTCGAGGTGGAACGGTGCTTGCTCTTGCGTTTTTGAATCAAGTTGACGTAACGGAGACTCGAGTCGGTGAAGTCAATCGCTGTTTCGAGGCTCTTGGGACGCCTCGGGCAGCGTTGATTGGAATGCAATCCTGTTTCGCGGGAGACTTCAAGACTGGCGGGCTCGAGGTTTCGCCGCGCCGGATGAATAGTGCCAGTAAACTCCACGAGAATAGTTCTTCCATTTTACCAAACCTGGCGAAAGTCTCAGTTGCGACGTGAGAGGAAGGGCTGTGCAGCTGGACACTGAAGAACTCGATCGTAGTGCATTGGCAAACGACGTCATCCACCCAAGGCTGCTATGAAAAGACCGGGGAGAGCACATTTGCCGTCAGTGCAAGACGTTTCAAGGGCCATGAAGCCGCTGGTGACCGGCTTTGAGTCAACAACAAGCTGGCCTTTTCTCTGCACTTAACCTTCCCTCAGCTTCGCGTCGAGCTGCTAGTACTACCGATTGCGAGGACAGATACCATTTTGGAAACCCGAAGGTAGCAAAACGGGCAGGTATCAGTATTCGGCACGTGACGGAATGGGACCTTGGATCTGATCTATAAGCTGCAGACGTGTGTAAGCTCTCCAAGATGATACAACTACAAGTTCGGAGCAGTGTGAGCCTGGACGGAAGCGGACGATTCAAGTAGGTCAGAACGCCTTCTTGAGACCGTTTCCCTGGAATTCCTCTGCAATCGGTGTCGTACAAATACTGCGGAGGTGAGAAGCACAATTTGGTAAGGCGACATCACTGCAAAGAGCACAAACTGGCACAAGGATTGCAAGTCGCAAAGCAAACTCAAGAATGGTGGATTACTTCTTCATATCATGGGATACGTCCGTCTAGTTGAAGAGCGCAGCAGCGAGGATCGTGGCGACGCCCATGGCGACGTAACCCAGAGGACGCGAGGCCTGAATCGCGCCGCTGCTGCCGGTGGTCGTGTCCGACGTGGAGTCCTTGCTGGAAGCAGCCTTGGACGACTTCTTGACGGCACTCTCCTTGGAGCACTGCAGTCCCTCCCAGCCTTCCTCGCATTCGCACACCGAGTCCGAGCACGTGCCCTTGCCATTGCAAGCCTTGTCCGACGTGGCGTCGCACTCCGAGCACTGATCACCCGTCGTACCCTCGGCGCACTCGCACTCCTGGGTCTCGAGGTTGCACTCGCCAGTGGCGCACTGACCGGGGAGCTGGCACTTGTTCGAGTCGATCACGTCACAGAAGTCACCACTGTAGCCGACGTTGCAACGGCACGTGTAGTCGAGCGAAGCAACCGCGTCCGGCACGCACGTCCCCTGGCCACTGCAGAGAAGAGTGGAGTTGCTGGTGGCGTTCGTGCTGAGGCAGCTCTCTACGAGCGCAGCGGCCGTGCCCAAGTCATCAGCAAAGTCGGTGGCGTCGTCCTCACCAAAGAGCACCTCGAGTGCACTCGTGTCGAAGTCCACGCAGCCGTAAATGGCGTCAATCGCTTCGCCGCTAGTGTCCTTGGCACCAGATACACAGATGACGCCCTCGCCCGACGACGACGTGCTGCCCGTCACGCACTTCTCCGCGGGCTTGTACGTGCAGACACTGCTGATCTGGTTGTACGGACTCGCCCACGACGAGAAGGTAGGGCACAGACCCGGGTACTGTCCAGAGCAAACGTCCGTGTCCTGCACCTTGGGCAAGCACTGCTTGACCGTGTCGGTGCCCGAACGCGTGGTCTGCAGCGCCACACACTGGTAGCCCTCAGCCGTGCAGTCCTTCGTCTCCTCACAGATACCCGGACGCTCCTTGTCCGATTTGGACTTGGCCGCAACCTGCTGTTGGCTCAGCGCCAAGAGCGCCAAGACGCCCGCGAATTTCCACGCCTGCATTGCTGATCTAAAGCTGAAGAGAGGAGGTGTCCTATGCCTGGAGGAGCAAAAGGGAGAATGACCGGGCTCCTCTTCACGCTACATGTACGCGAGCTTTGGCCGGCGACAGGACGAGGGCAAAGCCTAGCATTTCAACCGGCTGGATAGTGTCGAGCTCTCTTTCAAGCACAACGAAGCCACAAGCGCAAAGCACGACAAGCCTGACGTTGGTGTGAGTGCCATGCTCCGTCAGATCCAGACGGTATCATCAACGGCGATACTGAAGATTTTAGTCAGACGAACGCACAACAAAATGGGGATTAAAAATTGAAACTTCTGTATAGAATATCATACCTGATCCTATGTCAAGACGACAGCATAGTTAGTGCTACCCATCCTATCGCATGCTACAAACAACAAAAAAGCATGATGGGCGATTCAGATGGGCTTTGGGCTCACCTTGTCAAGAATTTCGGTTCACGATCGAACAGCTTTGAGCTCTTCTACACGGGGAAGACACGTCAAATTTGACAATCGTCATGCTTTGCATTGATAGCTCGGGCATCAATCCGCCGGCGTGACAGACCTGCCGCTCTATGCAGGCAAGAACGAAGGCTCCGAAGACAGGGTCATATCCACCACGTGCCGACGCGGGACGTACGTGATCCGGTAGACACGACCGTCCTCAGCATGCGCATAGATCCAGTCCAGTAGCGCCTTCGTGAAATTCAAACAAACGACGGGACTCTACGACGCACAAAACAAACGAGCCGTTAGATGCGGGCATCACCTTCCTGCGCTCGAAAGATCGACTAGTCGCGGCGGTCGATAACAACTCATTAACGTAGCGCAGCAACGTACCCAATGCTTACGGCAGAAGTTCGGGATCTCCGTGACCCGAAAGCTCTGCAGCTTGCAGACCTCGAACTCGTCGTCGCGAAACGCACAGACGATCTTCGGAGTGCCCACCAAAAACGACTGGATCCAGAACGCCAGCAACTTAAAGCGTTCAAACACGAATTGGTCCTTCTCGCGCTGCAAAAGCCGAAACGTCTTTAGCTCGATGTACTCGCGTCCTCCCTCACCTGCTGCACCCTTGTCGTCGTAACAATCGATCTCTGCCGCGACTACCAATCGCTTGTCACCTAGCGTCATCGCAGAAATGCTGCAAAATTCCTCGTCCTCATTCACTTGTCGCTGGCTGTCGCTCATTCCATCGTCTGTAGATTCACTTGTCTTCGGATAAGTAGAATAAAGCTCAAACCGGCGACCAGCAAACGCTCCTCGGCGTTGGTTCTCGTGAGGATTGCGGTTGCTCTCGATGTCCTGCTGGGTCCTTCGTACGTCCAGATACACGCACCCGCCGCGCTTCTCAACGCCAAAACTCCAGTCATTCTTGCTGTTGTACGGAGTCTGCATCCAAATACATTCCCAACCAACAACAAAACTTGAGACTGGCATCGAAACTCGACAATCACCACAGCCACCAACCCACCCCCATGATTTTGTTCAAGTTGTTCCGGTACGTAACAAAATGAGGCTGTTCCCGGGTCCGCTCCTCTCCTTGAAAATGCTCCAGCGCCGCCAGCAACGGACCGATAGGCGCCGGAGGCGACGTCGGATCCGTTTCGTCTTTCGACGTGTACTCCTCGAATCCATCAAGTAACTTCGCCCCAATCTGCAACAATAACACAAAAAAACATCAGTAAAAGTTGTGGAATCCACCACTACATTTTTGTTCCTTCACCTCTGCCTGTTTGTAGCCCAACTAGAATTCCACAATCCACAATAACACCCCGTCAAGATTAAAAGACGTTTGGAGGCAGCAATTAATCCACGACACGACGCACCAGATTCGACCGGTCGAAGCGGACGTCGTGGTCTGCATATTTACTAAAATACGCGACCTCCTGGGGCTGCACAAGTCAATTAGAATGATGAAATACAAAGTAGTCAAAATGTCGCCAACCTTTGACAGCGACACGCGCTCCTGCCTCGACAGCTCGTGGACGCGAGGCACTGAGAAGGAGCGGAAGTCCGATGCAGTCCTGGGAGCGGAAATCCCGCGATCGAAGCCCCTTGGACGCTGCCGATCTCCATCTCCATCGCCGCGGCGCCGCTTCTCCGTCATGTTTGGTCTTTTTACAAAAGGTGCAAGGTGAAATAAATAAAATACGGTCATTTATTTTCGAATGATTACACTAATCTTCAGCGGGCATTTACGTTATCATTCGTTGTCAATTTCAGGGAAAACCCGGGCGTTGTGGAGGCTCATTTCGTACACGGGGCGTCTATAGTACGAGATCGCATACGCACGCTGCAGCTACAGATCTTTATGGCCGGAGTACATGTAACTGCGACACAAACTTCACGGTGGTGTCTTAACGATTGAGCGCTGAACCCGGGACAACTTAGATGTTAATTTATAAGCCATTACACTGTGGCTGACTTGACTAAGCCCAGCAGACCTTCGGCAAATTGCTGGCGCGTATAACGGTTCTGCTGGCTGCTTTGAGTTACTTGAACCCACGAAACCGCTGCTGGTGATGAAGCTTGAACGATATACATCGAGCCCCAGGTACGCTGCATCAACAATGTGCCTGCAACCAACCGACTTGCTGTCGCCACAGCCCGTCATCGCAGGCCGGTGGTTGAATGCTTCAATCCTTCGGTGATGTAAGAATATTCAGATGCGAGTTTTGTGTTGCTATTGTCACGCTATTAACAGGACGACTAAGCTGAGCCCAAAGTTTCCGTTGGGGAGCTAACGACTGGTCCACCCATGAGCTGAGGGCCTGTCCTTTCTTAGCCTGCCACTGCTCATTTTTGAATTGGCTTCGCTTCGAACAGGGCAAGACACGATCGGCATCAACTTTACGTCTGAACTTTGACTGGGCTGTGGAAAAGAAATCATTTGGACGAGAGTTCGGACTCTAGGCTATCAACACGATGTCGGACACGCTCTCGGTCGAGATTTTAGCTCTCATCGGCTACTCGATCATGTGTCTGCTGAGTCTTCTTCTGGTTATCTACCTGCGAGTGAATCGCCGAGAAGCGTTTAAAGGCGACCCACACGCTTCACGCAAAGTCATCCTGCCTGCGTTCGAACCTCTGCTCTGGATCCTCGCTGCTAGCACGGGTATCTACGTCGTTTTTTTCAGCGTCGCGCTCCGAATCGACCTGTACACGATTGGGTTCCCGAATCTAGATCGAGAATTTTTCTACTGCGGACGGATGTTCGCTTTCGTGCTGGTGCTCGTGTTCCTGTGTCAGAAGAGTGTTTCGCTGCCCGCACTTCGTTGCGCTGTCATCAAGTCGTTTTTCCTGTCATCGTACACACTGCCAATGGCAGTGTTGTTCACCTATTTCGCACCACAGCACCAAACGTTGTTCTTTTTCGTAAAGATTACCGTTCGACCGCTATTGCTGACAGTCGTTGTGTACTTGTGCATGATTCGGCCACCTCCAGGCCGAGCTAATGCTCGCGTATTGCGCACACACGGGTGGTTCATCGTAGTGTATCACGTGTTCTTAGCTGGCTATACCGTCACACAAAAGCACATGTCAGACTCCCTTATCTACCACATGCTTGCGTACACGATCCTGGTCTGGAGTTCAATGTGCCCGCTAATGATCTGGAAAATACTGCGTGCCGACACGGAGTACTGGCGAGGCATGGGGAAACGAATGTGTTCGCTTCAGCACGTGGTGCACCACTCCCAACCGAACTCGCACTTGCAGGCAGTCATATCGGTGACTGAAGACATCTCGTCGCACGGAATTCATGTGCTCATTGAGACACACCGCGAGTTCCTGATTGATTTCGCACATCTTGAGCTCAAGCGCAAACTCAGTTCCGGACGGCACGTTGCCATGTTCAGTGGCCTGCTACGCTCAACTAAAGCTGTCGCCGTGAAAGTGTACACGCCCCAGCATTTTTCGGAAGAGGTTGTGGGGGAATTTTCGCATGAGGCAGCACTGTGTGCATCTTTGAGTCACCCCAATGTCGTCGAGTTCTTTGGGATGTGTGTATGCCCTCCAACGATTTGTCTGGTTACTGAGCTATGCCAATACACGCTTGAAGACATGCTGGCAGCACGAAGAAAGCATCGCGAACGTCGACACACTGCTTGGTTCGGCCAAACGGACGAAAATGACCACAATGACTCTCAGCGAATGCAGTTGAATGTAGCTTATATGCTGGACTGTTCGCGTGCTGTGGCTTATGTACACAGCTTCTCGCCCCCGTTCCTGCATCGTGACATCAAGCCCGCCAACTTTCTTTTGGGCAATGACAATACATTGAAGCTTACAGACTTTAGCGATTCACGAAGGTTACCCAGCGATATTCCAAACAGCATTGCTAGGACGCACACGAGCTCAAAGTTAACGCTTCCGCTGCAACCTAAAATGACGGTAACAGGAACAGTCGATTACATGGCACCCGAGATGATCGGTAGTCGTACTGGTCTCGCAGCCTACGCAGAAGCTGCTGACGTGTACTCGCTGGCCATAACCTTCTGGGATATGCTTTACCCACATCGAGAAAAATACCCAAACACGTTCAACAACCACCTGCTTGTCTTTGAAGGTGTGTTGAGTGGCTCTCGTCCACCGATCGATGAATATGAAGTGATGGACGAAGTGATACCTCCCAGATTGCTAGACCTCATCACCAGTTCCTGGAGAAGTGACCCGAATACGCGTCCCTCGGCTCAACAATTGGTGAACGAGCTCGAACAAATTCAGGAAGAGTTACTTGCTGCACTCGCACAGGATCTCCTTAACGACTTTGATCCGGAGAATACTGGTATTCTGCAGCCGACGGACAAGATGTTCACTGGGGAGTACGCCATGGACCGCATGGAGGAACTAAAGGTGATTGAATCTAAGAGCGAGGGTACTCGTCTCGGCCGTGCACTCATGGACGCCGGCTTTTTGCATCATGCCGAACACATCTGCGGGTTTCAAGACAGCGGCACAAACCTTTATTTTCTCGACGATGACAACATCAGCTTCTGTCAACCGCTGGCCATTCTGGAGGGATCTGCCAGTGCGTCTCAAGATTCAGACGACGGGCCTCGTCACCGCCAAAGCTTTCAGCAGGCGCCAGCGTCAACGAAACCGAAACCGCGCAAGCGTTCACGCCTGCTGTCGCACCTGACGTCCACATTTTCGGGCAATGATCCGACAGTATCGGATAGCGGCTCTCAAAGTGGTTATTGCTCGTGTCGTTTGCTTGGTCAACTCCGAGACATCCCAGTGACTCCTTCAAGTGGTCGATTCCGCCGCCAACGCCGCCGACTCGCCACGAACCACAACAGCAGCATTTGCAGTAGTGGCAGTGCATCAACATTAGCACCGACGCCAAGACGGTGGCATCTTGGACGAAAAACGATGTCGGACGACCCGACCGTTCGCAATAAATTACTGGACGAACAACAGCAACAGCAGTACATCATCGATATCATGCGTGATGGGTCAGAACTTTGAACTCATCAAGAGTTGTAGGTTTAGCGTTAGGATAACTTGTAAAATTAACTCAGTTGGTGCAAATTCTCCAAGCGAGAAAGGCAAATTCTTAGTCCACTGCTTCTCCATTGGCATTTAGCAATTTGACGCATTCTACGCAAACGCGGCCGAAACAGCATGGCGCTGAACGTTCTGGACGGGAAAACGCGCAAAGTTGTGGCCGCGTCGTACGCTTTGCCGGACCTGGAGACTGCGGTGCAGCAGGGTGAACATTCTGGTGTATGGGTTTTGTTTTGAAGCGGAGATTTTATCATGAACTTGTTGGACAGTCATCTACAACTGCATCGATGCTCACGCTAAGACTATCCAGCTGCGGGTGAATATCCCGAGTGGATCGTTTACAGCAGTGGACGATGGTACGCAAATGGTGAACCGAAATGGTAACTTTTGATCGCTCACTCACTGCGCTTGCTGCTCAGGTGATGGAATTCAGCTGGGTGATCTTTACGAGTACATCGGAACATGCTACGGTGCGAGACCTTTGAGTACGTGGTCAAGCGGACTTCTATATTCACACGTCATTTATTGGTGATGACTATCCAGCTTCATCAAAACTTCCAATTTGGAAGACCACGGAGGGAGAACGAAAACAGCACAAGTCGTACGGATCGCGTGGTGCTTTTCTGTATGAACTGACCTCGCTGGCGGAGACGGTTGAGATCGAAAGCCGCGTCCAAGAGCACTGGACTTCGTATCGGAAAGTCTTCAAGGTCAGTCTTTCCCTGTTTGATTTCCTGTGAAACTTGGGTTCTAAACTTTATTTGCTACCTTTCTGAATTTGTTCAGGAAGGAGAAATTGTCTTCAACGCTCGCTCTAGAGAGCTTCGCGAAACACCAGGGACAAAAGTATCTGTGTCAAATCTGTTCCGAAAGCTTCCTGTGAGACGTAAAGATCTGTCTCAGAACAACAAGTACCAAACGCGAGTGATCCAGAATATCCAGAGCTTCTGCGTGAGCATGTCAATGATATGGCCATCATTGTCGTTTGATGTGAGGTTCGAAGGCACGTAGCGACAACGAACGCGATTGCTCCTAACTAGCGCTCTTGGGGATACTAACTTCATCATGTACTGAGCTGTAGTAGACGAAAAAGTCAGATCAACGACAATTCCTGCGGTTAGATCTTGCAGTGAACGGTTCCTTGCACAATTTGGGCAGGTTCTCGGTCACGATCTACAGGTATATTGTCTTGGTTCCTGTTTGCGACTACGTAATAAGGTACAAATTACACTGACACTGTCCCTGCATGCAGTATGTGACCTATTCGTCGAAACCATTTCCATTCTCAATTCGAGGATACTTCGCTTTCATCCCTGGTGGATGGGAAGGACTAGCGCAAGGGATCAAACAGGCCAAAAGCTACTATCAGTTTGCGTATCTGGAGAACGAGTGGGTGGAAGAGTGCCATCAAGTGTGTTCACGTGTCATTACGGACGCTGCGCTGAACTGTTTCTCAGGTTATGCTCTCTTCTTCTGGGGAACATTGTTTCGTTTCCGGATCTTTCGTCTCACCATTTATTACGTTCGTTTGCATCGCAGCCATCCCCATTTTCGTCTTGAAAATCGCAGTTCCCAGTGACCAGTACGATATGTCTCGAATGGGAACGGAGAACCGCTTAGTCTTCAAAGCCCCAGAGCAGTTCAATCAGTTCCTCATCGAGTTTGTTCAGGTACAGTATTTCTGCAACAAGCAGGAGGTTATCATATCGATTCACTAACTGTGTTACAACATTAGCATTTGGCTATCACAGATGCTCTGCAAACCAAGGTAACATACAATCATTGCTTGGTGTACGCTTTCAATTTTGACGCGTCAATGTTATTTAGACCCACAATTCCGGTCAACAAATATCACGCTGCAGCCAAGGACTATTGCCCGAGAATCAATCAGGCTGTGACTTAGGAGAAGGATCTGCATCCAACGATTTTCATGACTCACATGCGATCATTCACTCTACTCACCCATGCTCCTCCTCTGTAGATCACGAGAGTGCCGGTAGATCGGTCCTTCATAACCGAGGCGATAAAAGTTTGCTCGAGGATTCGTCGGTTGAAGATCTTTTTGATCTCTTACGGCGTGAAGACAAAAGACATTCGACGTGGTCAAACGAATTCCAAGACTGCGGAGACCTAGCTAAGCAGCATCGTCCTGGAGGATTCCTTTCCGGTACCGTCGGAATGTGCCTTGCGTGCGGCCACGTCAGCAACGCCAGGTAAGCCACGAATGTTGTGATATCAATATATTACATTACCAAAGAGTGCTCTTGGCGGTGAGTCACCTAATATTTCGACCGAATTTTGATATATGCAGAAATGTCGTGGAGGAGGTGGAGTTCGAAGCCAAAGGCGCAGACTTCCAATGTGAATCACGTGACTCCAGTTCTGGCGTTCGCGTGGTGTCAGCAGAATCTGATGTGGGGGATTTTATCCCTCAAAGTGTTGCTTTAGACGGCTCCGACAAGACTAAGAGCGATCTAGAAGACATATTCTTCACCTCTGACACAAGGCCATCATCGGTGATGCATACCAGATATTCTACCACCACTCAGGTATTGATATTGTCCTAGATGCAAGCTCTGTGATCCATATTCTAATCACGTGGTGGCTGAATTGTTCTCTAAAGCCAATGGTAGGAACCAAGACGCCATGGTTGAGTAGTAAACCGGACGCGTCTGACTGTGCAGACGTCTGGTTGGACCTGTTCGAGGATGACAACAGCGAAGTCCACACGACTTCACGGTTCGGCGATTCTGATACGTCAACCAGCACAGCAGGATTTGGTGATATGAAGTCTACCTATTTTGCTGAGATTGAGGTTGATCCATCACGGACCCGATTCGCAAGAGAGTGGCTCAACACTAAGGCAATTCCGGTCAAGCACTTAGCTGCAGCACTGCAGGTTGACAACGTCCACGTCCTCACAGGAGATCGGCCCATCAAGATCAGCAAGTCTACCCTCGCCAATATGCAGGTTATTCGTCAAGTCGATCGCAAGTTCATTCTCGTTCATGCAGATACGTCTCGCGGTAAGCTGTTGCTTTGTATTGACCAGCACGCAGCTGATGAGCGCGTACGTCTGGAAAAATTGGAGCTGGACATGTTCGGTCGAGACGGATCTCTGCGTCGCGTCGAAATCCACGACCATGAACCACCTCTCAGTCTACAAATGAACTTCAAAGAACGTAAAATGCTGCATCACCACGAAGAACTCGTCAGAAGCTGGGGATTCGACTTCGAAGTAGTAACTTCGGAGCAGATTTTCCTATACACTCGTGACTCAACAGAAAATCGTGAAGAAGGGCGAGTGCTGCTGCATGCAACTCCAAAAGTGGAGAAGCGAATCACAAACGTGGATGATTTCCGAGACTTCATTCAGCTTCTGTCGAATGCTGGGAAAACTTATCTGTATTCGCAAACCCGTCCTCCAGCGATTACGAGGCTGCTGCATTCGCGTGCGTGCCGCAGTGCTATTATGTTTGGCGACTGGCTGAGTGTCGGGCAGTGCAAGGATCTGATCGAAGAGCTGAAGACGTGTCAGTTGCCGTTCCAATGTGCTCATGGTCGCCCGTCAGTTGTTCCGCTCGCAGAAATTCAAAGGTAAATTCAGTGGTACATCGAGAGTGGTGAACATGCAGCGCTTGCTTAGACTCTTGACGCAATGCATTGAATTGAAAATCATACAGTTTTTTAGGCGATTCTGAAATGGCATTTCTGTATATCGATACCTGGGTAGGGAATTCCCACTTAGCGTTTTGGATTCTCCAGAGCGCTACTTATCCGACGAAGCTGCAGGAAGTACATGTTCGGTGAGGTTCAGCGTTGGTACGGATAAAAGGTTGCATTTTCGTACCATATCGTTGGAAGATGGCAGCTCATTCCCAAGTATTCTTTGAGCAGATGGCTGGGATGTGCGTCGAAGTATATCACGCGGGTGGGTATAGGTTGCTATAAACACATACGGCCACCGTTCTTAGTGCAGTTCGTAGGATATATCGTCAACATGCCATCTCACCTCCCATGGAATGCCGCATGTGTGTCGTTGGCGATGCAGCTGCGCCATACTCTTCACTTTCTTCAAGATCATCTTCGTCGTCTTCATCGTCCTCTTCTTCTTCATCCGAAAACACGTCACTCGTTTTTATTGCTTCGATCGCATTCAGGATACGCTCACGTTGGATTCGGTCTTGGACGCTAAAGTCGTTGATTAAGTCGCTTTCTGTTAGCTCAAGCAGCATCTCACCGTTGCACTGTTTTTGCTGGAAACGATTCTTCACCGCCAACATCGCGTCAGTAGGAGTAGACGGTTATCTTACTGCGGCTGTACGTACCACAATATCCGGTACGGCGACATCTTCATGAAGCCACAGGCAAACATTTTCAACGCTCCACTCCTTCACCACTGAGAAATTCATCAACAATACAAAGTTAAGAAGCCCCAAATCCAAAGCAAAGAATTCTCTCGATACCTTGGGCAAGTGTCAACTGGTCGTCATCATCGTCTTCATCGTACTCCTCCTCTTCGTCCTCTTCGTCTTCTTCTTCAGCGTTCTCCTCATGGTTGTACCCATCAGGTTGCAATCCTGATCTCATCTGTAAGCTAGGTGATAATAATTGAGTGGGTTAGAAATGGTTTAGCTGAGCAATATGCAAGTTCGAACCAACCTCGGTGCACTTGCTCGAGCAGTACTATTGCGGTCGTGTGGCAGCAAATTTCCACCAACGAGGGGTGCTCCCGGGTTAGTGAGCTGTGAAAGTGCTAGATTTCGGCGTGCCATTCTGTCAGACGCCGTTTCTTCGGAACGAGAACGTTAGGTTTCAGGTGGCTTTAAAGCTCAAATGGACGGTACCTGTGGTTTTCGGTGGATCACCGGAGGGAGGAATACTCACTCGAGGGTCCGCAGAAGCACGACGTGTGTTTAATTGTGAGGATGGCTGAGGTACTGTTGAAGCAGGCGGCGGTGGAAACGGAGGGGGAGGAGGAATTTTGATGGGCGCTCTCGATGTCGCTTGCTGGGCAGTTTGAGGCTGTGGAGAGGAATTAATTGGCGCTGAGGTGGTAGCAGGTACGAACTTGCAATTGGTTGAGTGTGCAACGATCGCGTCGGCAGGGAAGAGCTGACAGCATCGAATACATTTGATCGGACGCTTCGAGCAGCGAGTAGCATGCGTCGTCAAAGTGGACTGTGGCATCTGAAAACCCAAGCCACAACCTGGTTAACAATCAAATATTCTTGTTGCAAATAGTATCGTAGTCTTACATTTTCGTTGCAGTGCGGGCACGCCTTTAGATTAGTCTTGCATGATGTTTCATGGCGTAGCAGGTCACGTGAGATCACAACCATATTACAGTGCTGACAGCGCTTGGGCTTCCAGTCGCAGCTATCGTACAACGAAAAAGGTGAGTACATGAGCAAGGAAATGTGCTTATGCTCACGTACTTTTGTTCGTGGTCATCGATCTTATTGGCCTCAATTTCGTCGTCACAGAACTTGCATTCCACCTGCACACAATCACAAGTTTCAATGAGTATCATGCGTAGTAGTTTGCCTGATTTGTGTCCTTACTTTTTCAGTAGTCGCAGCTATTGGAGGGGATTGGATGGTCGTCGGACGAGGTGCAGGTTTATTTGTTTCTGGGTGAGCTGTTCGTGGTGGAGCAGGGGCTGCTGGTGCGCTCGTTCTCACGGATTTCTTTGGACAACGGGTAGCTAAGTGGTTTGGAATTCCACGTTGAAGAAACTTTCCGCCGCAATCGTTTGGACATGATACCAACCTGCAGTCGCAGTTCTCAATATGATCCTGCAACTCGGACATCTATACAGGAATCGAGATGGGTTAGAAAGTACGACCAATTCTTGGAGATAGGCTAGTCTTACCTTCTGGCGGCGAAGACAATGAGGGCACTGTTTTAGCACTTTGTCGCAGTTGATCTCGTGCTCCAGCAAATCCAAGCTTGGTACATCTGCTGAGCAATGTCGGCACTTTTTTAGCGACCCCTCTACCTCTGCAGCAATACCTTCACCAGGAAGAGATTTCGTGTCGATGGATGATACATCGGACGTGATGGTCTTTTTGTGCTGGTCATTGCTACACTCGAGCTCGTGCATTTCAAGACTGACCCACTGCATTTTCTGTTTGCAGGCGACACACTCGACCATGCGTTTGGCGCATTGAGATTTTTCGTGTTCAGCCTTTTGGTCTGATCGAACAGGCAGTCGACATAACCCACAGAGAACATGATAAGCAGGAGGATCATCAGTTATTGATCTCGCCACTGTCGTAGATACTGGAACCTGTACTTGTACTGCCTCAACGATTTCCACAGTTTCGGTAATGGAGGTACTCGCAAAGATTTTGGCTAGTGGAGAAAGCCGTGGAGGACATTCGGACGGAACGGATGAATTAGAGACCGGGAATGTAAGCGTTGCTGCTTCTTTTTGCAGCTCTGGTGCTGGAATGTTTCGTACCATCGGCACATGATCAATCGATGTGGCTTGAACTGCAGAAGGACGAACAACGTCTACTTCTCGCTTTTGAACAACGGGAGCATTCGCAACGCTGGGAATCGGTGGTGGTTGTTGCGAAGGGTTTATCACCACGCTGTGGCTTGCGATGATCGGTTCTCCCGCATCTCCTTCAATGTTTACCGTTCGCGGAGATGAAAAACTTTGTAATGGAGTGTTGGAGATGGCCATACTGACACCACCTATTGGTGCATTGCTCGGAGCGCTTGCACGTGGTAATGATTTATCTTCAATAACAGGCACCGTGCTTCGCCCTGGAATATCTTGTCCAGGTAGATCAGATGAGGAAGCTGATCTAGTCAGCCCCAGTTCTAAAGGTGAAACTTGCTTCGTAACCACAGCTGGGACCGAAGAACGACGACTACCAGAATCCATCACGTTTGCGTCGATTGTTATAGTTCCCAAGCATAAATTTCCCTTCGTAATGGCCACAGAAGCAGGGATCTGTCGTTGTTGCCGCTGTTTTATCTCCAATTCCTGTTTACGCCGGCTTTCAACTCGGGCTTTTGCAAGCTCGGCTTCCGCTAAAGCACCCTTAGATGTTGTGACCAATGTATGGTCAAGTTTGCTGGATTGATCCGCATTGTCCAACTGAGTGAGATTATCTGCACTTTGCAAAGCACTTTGGCTGGGCAAAGGTTTCAACGCCAGAGGCAAGGCTACGCTTGAAGGTGCTGGCGGGCCGAATGGCGTTGTCTCACTTACAGGTAACGCGCTGCGCAAATGATCAACAGATTGGAGTTCAGGGATTTCTTTCGAGATTGAGTTTGTGCTGGGCATGTCCATGTGGCTCAACCTTGGGGCAGGAGAAGAGAGTACTGGGGTTTGAGCTGCCGATACCATTTCAGGAGTCGTCGAAGATTGTTCAACAGCACTTATTGCAGTCGACGGATTCAACGACGGTGGTAGCTGAAGTGTGGGCGGTGGTGCCAGGTTTCCCGCAAACAGCGATGATGGCCAGAATCCAGGATACGAAGATGGCGACATTGTCATTTGAACTTGCGATTGGGTCTGAAGATGCAGTTGCAGCTGCATTTTTTGAAGCAAGGATTCCATGGTGGATACGTACGCACTTGTTTGCTTTTCCAGCGCTAAGGTAGCATCCTTTGCGCTGGAGTCATTGTTTGATTTCGACGAGCTGGCCGTTGGCAACGAATCCACGGACTTTGACAGCGCAGCGACAGAAAGATTTGTGCTCGAGATAGTTTCTTCTAAACGTCTCAGTTTTTGATCCCATTTCACTCCATTGGTGTCATCCTGGACCTGCATAGCTGTTTTCAACGTTGCCACATTTGTCTGATTTTCTCTTTGGAGCTCAACAATGGCGTTCTCAACTTGCCTTTCCACTTGCTTTACCCGTTTTTCAAAGTCGCTGTCATGCTGCGATAACTTTGTGCGATTTTCTTGAGTAAGAGCGTGAATCTGGTCTTCTAGCTGGTGACGAATTTTACGGAGTGTTTCATTAAGCTCCTCCACAGCTTGCTTACGCTCTTTTTTCTCGCTCTCAACCGTTTTGACCAAGTCATGCTGCTTGTTCTGCCACGAACTCGATTGACCCTCGAGAGCTGTCGTCAACGCACTCGCAGTCTGCTGTATCGACCTTTCAATTCGATCAGACGTATCTCTGACAACCGCATTGCACTCACCTCGAAGCTTTTCCTGAGCAGATTTGACCTGGTTATCAGTCTGCGTTATCGTAGCTGAGCAACGGTTTCGACAGTTTTCTTCGAGAGCACTGTGCAGAGTCTCCAGTTCTCGTTTGTCAACACATCTGCTTGCATTCTCGTCGGCAAGTTTTCGAATTGCTTTAGTTTGGGCATCCACGTAATCCTTCGCAAGTGCCATCACTTCCATTATGATAGTTTCTCGCAGGTCATTAATTTGGTTCTCCTGTTGGTGCTGCTCTTCCTTCGATTTAGCTTCCAGCTCTTCTTTAGATGGAGGAAGAGAACGTAGCCCTTCGTGATGAGCACCGCGACCATTGTCCTGAAAAATATCCATTTTGGTAACATGGTGCTTCAGTGCATTAAGATCACTGCGCAGCTCGTTAATCTCGTCCGTAACACCACGATTCACCTTTTGCGTTAATCCATCTAGCAGCAAGCTCGATGAGCTTGTTGTCCGTGTGACGTCGGCAATCTGTTGCGCTTGGTGTTGCAGGTTCGCTTGCAATTGAGCCTTGATCGGTTCCATTGCGGCATTAAACTGTACCAGTAGCTCCGACCGCGACAATTTATCCTGCGCTAAAGATTGCACAGAATTGCCTTGCTCTCGCAGCGTCGCAACCATTTGACGTAGCTCCAGCATTTGGTTTTCAGTCTGCATTCGCCACGACTCGTCCTTGCCGCACATCGACTGCAGGTGGAAGCCAATGTCCTTCTGCGTCGTGAGTTCCTGCCGGATCTTGGACTGGACTTGGTCTAGTGTATGCAACTGACGGTCGTTCGCACACACTTCCACTCGAAGTCGGTCCAGTTCCTCCGACGTCGATTTGCACAGCTGCAGCAGCGCGCTCAGTTGTCGCTCGGCAATCGCAGCACGGGCATCCACCTCCAATTTCAAACTAAGTCGCACCTGCTCCATCATCTGCGCCATATCGTACGTCGGCGACGAGTACATCTGCTGGTACACGCCACCACCTCCTCCTACTGGTCGGGAACTACCATAGCGCGCTCCATCCGCCTCGTGGTCCGGTACTTGACCCATATCGTCCGGCGCTTCATACTCACGCCCACGGCGATGCGTGCGTTGGTTGTCCATCGCTCTTCCCGCTGCAGTGGCGCCGCGCAACCGCTCCTGTCGTTGATGGAAATGCTCCGAGAACGTCGCCGTCGCTGGTGCACGCGCGAAGGCCCCTGACACTCGCGCGAAGGACGGTCGGGCCTGCTCCTGTTCCTGAGGTTGACGGTGGCGATACTCGGCCGCCATCGTCTCTCGCAGATACGCGTTGGCCACATTGCCGTTGGGATCGCGCGCTTCGACTGCTGTGAACTCGGCCGTGACGTCCTCGAACTGGCGGAACTGCTGCTCCAGATTGGCGTCCGTGCACTTAATGATGGCGGCCAGGTTGGCCTCCCAGTCCATGGCCGCTGCAGAGGCTAATGCGGCGGCGCTGTAGTGTCCATTGTCCGTCCAGACGTGGTTTCGTCCTGCCAAGGGACGCGGATCCCGACGGTGATTGGCTCCCGAACAGAAACCGTCCGCGAGATACAGCCCGGTTATGCACAATGACCTGTCTGCCGCAAAGTGAATGGTGGAGAGCGCAGCAAGAATGGACGAGTGGTGCTGCGTTTTTGGCTTGGAAAGTCATTGGCGCAGAGCCGCGGGCGCCTTGCCTGTCACAAAATTCGGGAATGGAGCAGGTTGGGCGGGTCTGGTGGTGCCGCCACCGTCCATGGAGCTCCATAGTGTTGGGCTCCGATAGCATAGCATCTGAGGTGGAGTCCAGCGTTTCGCTGGAAGTTCGGCCACCTTTCACCAGCTGATATTCGCTGGAAGTTTTCGATTGGCGAGGACTTCAGAGTGACTGCGATGCAGACTGTGATGCACGCAGTCTGTATGAACGGGAGCTCGATCAATCGATCGCTTGCTTGCTTGCTGTCGGTGATTGCGGCGACAGCGGCCTTGCTGTTCAGCATCAGCTGCAAGGCTTTGTTAAGATGGGTACATGTACGGCGTTGTGTGCTTGGCCACCCAGCAATGCTGCTTGTGACGCAATGTGTGCCTCTTTTTCTCGTGGCCAGAGCGAGTTCCGTCGGCGCGGGCGCTCCAACGGCTCCTTTGCCCGTCGGCACAGCGACCGTCGACACCGGACGAACAGCCTCAGCTTCAGCGAACGTTACGGCCGCGAAGCAGGCAACCGGAACTGCCCAGGCCGGCACTACACATGTACAGCACTGTAATTCGGCAGCTCCAGGCTCCACGGGCTCCGATGCCGTGGTGGAGCCTGGTTGAACTTTTCCGAACTGAACCTGCGCCTGCGCTTGCAAACACCTTCACTCTCGCGGCATATGGTTGGTTGCTATAATTAGCGCAAGCCAGCCATCTCGTTCGAGAACAAAGCAAAAAGGGCTCGGGCCTCAAGATCCAAGAGTCAAGAGTCAGTGGAAAAACTACATAAGGCCCTTCCAGGAGCTATTCCCCAATTGCCCCGGCAGCCCCAAAGACGCCAAAATCTCTCCCGAGCCCATGAACTCGCCCACAACCCACCAGGCTATCATGAAGTGCCCGTGGCAGTGGCGTCAGCCCTTCCTGGACGAGAAGCGCGAGAGCCGCAAGCGCAAGGTCGGCGACGGCTACTTCTACGACCCCGTGGACCCCAACTTCGTGGACCACCTGCTGCCCGGCTACGCCAAGAAGTTCTGCGGCGCCGACGTGCTCGAGTCGGACGAGAAGGAGAACATCCAGCGCGAGATCGAGCGCCTCATGACCAAGAAGAGCGACCCGCTCAGTCGCTCCTCCTCCTCGGAGGAGAATGACTCGGATGTGAGCCGCGAGAACCAGGCGCTCGTCGACAGCATCCTGCTCATGTCCAAGTCCGTGGAGGCCTCGTCGCTCACGCTGCTGGCCTCCCCCAAGAGCGTGGCGTCCTCGTCGCCCTCCTCGGACGAGGGTAGCGACGACGACGAGCTGTCCAGCAGCGGAGAGGAGCCGTTCGACCTCGCAGAGGACCGACCGGCCAAACTCATCGCACACCGCAGCTCGTCACTCGAGCTCGTGTCCGACAACATGCAGGAGGCCTACTTCGCCCTGGAAGACAGCGAGCTGCTCAACTTCCAGCCAGCCTCCTCCGTCATCACCGCCGAGACGGGCTGAGCGGCTTTGTTCGGCAGCGCCAGCGCCGCGGCTGTTTTTTCCCGCCGACCCCTGCTCGTGTGAATTTATTTATTGATCGACCCAGCTTTGATTGCCCGTTATGTATGATTCGACCGTGGCGGGGTGCCAACACCTTCCGTCGTGAGGAAGAGAGCGCTTTCGCCTTGCCAGAAACAAGATAGCCTAAAAAAAAACACTCGCTAATGAACTTGCTTTTTGCTACCTTGATCGGCGTTGTGCGTCTTTGCTGGTCATACCAGCGGTAGAAGCACAGTTTGGTCACTCATTTCGACTGTTAAATTACTAACCAATCCCCATTACTACCGTATGTACAGCTCATTACATGAGCCAATTACCCTCTCTGCCAGCGCTGGCATGAGCACCGACCATCAGAGAGGCGTACATGTAGAGGAAGCCAGCACAATATCTTGTCCGTTTTGATAGCATGGCAAAAGATTTCGCTAGAAGATAGGCTCGAGCAATCCGTTACTTTGATCTGGGAAACGGACGTCCTTACCACTTGCATGGCAACTCTAATATGATCGTCCTGATCCAAAAAACTTATTGCGGCTTCTGCCAGAACATGGAGCCCTCGACCACAAACGGACGCAGTAGCCGCCTCGAGACCAGCGTGTCCAGCAGGATCTCAATCTTCTCCTTTCCGTAGTCGGGAAGCATTACCGCAAGCTGGTCGACGCTCTGTTGTAAGCAAGAGACGGGTAGCAGCGGTTAGTGTGCAATGCGATACGAAGCCAACGCACGAAACAGACAAAACAGCACATCAAACAAATGTGCAGCACTCACGATCGCGGGTTTGTCGTCGTCTGTCCCTTGAAATTTGCTGTACAATGTCGACATCTGCACGGCGCCAACTCCTCGCTGCAAGACGGCAACAGCAAAAATATAAAAGTTAGCAACATGCAATCATTTCCAATGTTAAAAGGAAAGACAGCCAGGAAGAATATCGCTGACGCCGTACCTGAAACACTGCTGGTAGCAGCGAGAGTTCAAACTTGGGTGTGGGTACCCCGGCATTAAAAGAATCATCATACTCGTGCAACCAGACCTCCTGGGAAACACTACCAACATCCAGGCTGGCGCCGACGAGACGGTTCGACAAGGGGGTGTTTGGTGTCATTGCCTTCAGCTGGGTACGCAGCAACGGCGATGTCAAACCAAGGTCGGGGGTTCTTGGTGTATCGTCATCTATCACTGCCTCGTTCCGTTGTCGCGGTGGCGTTGCTTTTACCGGTGTGTTTCGACTCGGAGATGAGACGTTGTTTCTACTGCTGTACTTCCGCCGCAAGCTGGGAGACGTGAATGGAGAAGTAGCCTTCGCGGGGTAATGTGTTTTCGGGTACACCGGCGTCTGTCGCTTCTCGCCGGAATCCGATCGCTTTCGTTTCCGGTGGGAAGCACTCTCTGATGCTCGACTTGACCTTGACGAAATATCCGCCTCTGTTGTCGGTTCCTTCTCAGTAATAGTCGACAGTCGAACCGTGGTAAACTCCGGAAGATGCGGAGTGGCAATAGAATCGTCGGACTGGTCGACCTCCTTCTCCTCGCCTGTGGATTTGGACTTCTTCTCACGCGGTGGCGTGTACTCGAACATCAAATTCCTGCTAATGTCTGGACTGTTCCTATTATACTCCACGCTGCTAATTGCCGACGGAGGCGTTGAGATCTGTCGTGGTCCAGCGTTCGCCATCTCCTGCAGTACACACCAGTCCGTCAGCACAAGCAAACCACACAGTCCCCATACTTGCACGTACCGAGATGACCCCCGTCCGAGGCGGCGACGCCATTCTAGGCGACCAGCGGTCGGTGGAGCTCAACGTGGACGTGGATTCCTGCGTCTTGGCACCTGATTGCACCGTTGACTTGGACATGAACGGCGTCCTAGACATTCTTGGCAGGTTGTCACTATTAAGGCTAAAGCTAAGGCTGTCCTCGTCTGCCGAGGCATTGCGTCGGTCGCTGGCCGGTGGCTGGAGCTCCTTGAGCGTCGTGGTTTTGAACGTCTGCCCCACGAAGGACGCGTCCTCGTCATCCTCAGTAGCGAGATTCTCCTCCACCTCCTGCTGCTGACGTTGCTGTGCTGTGGTTCTAGTAGATCCGGGCGTAAACGCCCTTGAGAACCGCGACGGTGTCCGTGTAGCTCTCCGCGCCGCCGGCTGCTGCGTGAACGAGTCGAAGAGTGGCCGCCATACGCGCGAGGCCTCGTGGATCTTCCGCAGGATCTGGTGGTGGCGGCGCACCGTGCCACATATCTGCGTGGCCGAGCGGTGCGCCGCGCAGATGTTGGCGTCGATTTCCTGCAGCAGGAACGTGATGCGCTGCTGCGCGTCCTCGTCCATTTTGGCGCCTCCTTTCGAATACTTTACCGCCACGATCCCCTCGACCATCACTCCTACGAGTCAGATATGATATATCGTAGGTTTATATTATCTAGTCTAGGTTTTATTGACGATGTGTCAAAACACGGTAGGATCGCAGGCTTCCCTTTGGCGCGCGGACATTTGAATTCTTGCGGAATCGTCTGGGTGGCAGCAAGTTGCAGTTAGTCATACAAACATGGAGTATCGCGTACGCAAGCGAGACGTGGGCGACGCCGGCCGCCTGCCGCGCTCGCTGGAGGAAGCGCTGCCCGACGCGGTCGTCCGCCGCTTCCTGCTGCGCGCGGGCTTCCGCTCGAGCTCGGACCGCGCCGCCGCGGAGGTGCGAAAACACGTCAGCGACTTTTTTCGTCGCCTCGTAGGCTGCATGGTGGTCATGATGCAACACGACGGGCGCCGCAGCTTTCGCCTCGTCGATGTCAAGCGCGCGTGCGAGCACTTCGGAATCCGCATGTACGGCTACGACGATATGTGCATGCTGGCGGCCGGCAGAGTGTGCGGACCCGAGGCTTACCACGTGACGGAGCTGGTGGAGTGCAACTCGCTCTTCAATCGCTCGGTGGACGCGCCAGAAGAGCCTGACACAGAGCCTTTCGACCGCTACAAGGCGACGGACTTCGTTGCGAATTACGCGACGTGGAAGGACGACATGGGGGAGCTGGACGACGTGAGCGAGCCCAGCGAGTGGTCGTTCTCAGACAGTGATCCGGAGTCGGAAGGTGAACAGGGCATAGAAATGGAGGCTTGGCAACCTGATGAGGAGAAGTTCATGGCATCGCTGCGTGACGCGCAGGACCTGGCGGACGAGAAGCTGCTGGATGCAGAGTCAGAAGGCGAGGAAGAGAACCAGCCAGGACAGGGCTACTACTCGGACTTCGACGACAGCTACGAGCCTGAATACATGCAGGAACAGCAGGCACACGAGGAGGGCGAAGACTCCCAGTGGAACCAGGTGGGAGACCTCCACGTTCTGCAGAACGACGGCCTCTCTGAGCTGCAGGACTTCAGTGGCAGCTCCAACCTCTACGTTATCTCGCGCCAGGACTTCCTGCGTGTGTTCCGCACACTGCTCACCCTCACACTGCGACTGGGCGAGCTGCAAATCAGCTCTGTTGCACTGAGCGCACTGCACAATGCCACGGAGCAGTGCTTGCATCGCTCACTCACGGAAGGCTCGCTTCACTACCAACTGGCAGCTATCCTGAAGGAGCAGGAGCACGTTAACTCCTCGAGGCAGCTGCAATCGGAGCTGCAGATGCAGTGCGAGAAGGTAAATGAGCTGTGTGAGACCATTGCTGCTAACAAGGCAGTGTTCAAGGCTAAGGAGTTAGCGATGCAGAAACAGATCGAACAGCTCAAGAAGCAGTTACTGGGCCAGAACGACGTGCAGATGGAGTCGCCTCCCAGTTTGAAGAAGAAGGCGGCCGGGAAGCGGAAACCTACCAGTAAGAAACCTCAGCATGTGCGGAAGGGGCTGTCCCAATCCTCAAATGGCTCTACGTCCGTAGTAGGTGCGCTGCGCTCGCGTCAAAACTCCTCGGGTACGAAGAAGATGAAGGTTGGTCTCGTGTGAGCAACGGCGTCTCATCAGGTGACAACAATTGCTGCTGGTCCAATCTGAATCTGCTCGTCATGTGTTCTCACCTTGGTCAGCTCTTCTTCTGCAGTTTTGAGTCAGTTAACTAGGAGTTGCTGGAGCTCGCGCCGGAAAGCAAACGCGCAGCGGTATCACTGCCATGGAAGTCTTTTCGATCAATATTAGGTACTATCCTATTTCGTATTCTATTTATCTCGTTCGTAGTGAACTCATACGGTTTTACCACTCAGCATTGCTTTCTGATCGGCCGCCTCCTCGTCTCGAATTGTTGTTGTCGCGTGACACACCTGCACGAATTCAATTAGGTGCTGAAAGAAGTCGTCGCCAAACGTGCTACAGACACACCAAAATGCCCAGGTCAGTCGTGTTGTGGAGCCGGAAAGTAAGGTGAACACTCTAGCACGAACCTTAGATATGCTTCGATGTTGTTGTGGCCCGCATCGGTGACCCATAATGGTTTGCACCTCCACTCTTGAGGGCACATCTCGAACAACCCTTCACCGTGCCAGAACGGCACGACTTCATCTCTCGTGCCATGGATAATCGTTACTGGCGACCGAACCTGATCGATGATGTCGATATTGCAGAAGAGATCGCCCGGAAATGTATAGCGGAAGTTGAAAACCACTCGGAACATCGATAGCACGGGGCTCTGAAGGATGACGCCTGCCACGGGCTGCTCAAGGTGCGACTGTTTAGCTGCGAGGTGCGTTGTTGGCCCAGAACCAAGAGATCTGCCATATCTGCGCCGACGAATACAAAGGAAATCGTCATTAATCGTCACGATGGGCGGAAGCTACCAGGGCAAGCAAGACACGTACAGGATAATTTTGCCCGGAGGGATCTTCTTCACGTTGACGAGATAGGCGAACGCAGCTTCAGCGTCAGCGAAGCTCGCTTCTTCACTCGGCTCACCCTCGCTGATACCATAGCCAGAGTAGTCGTACGACATTACATTAGCCTAGGGCACCAGTGAGCATACTGCACGTTAGAGAAGCAGAGTAGCAATTGCAATTGCTTTCGGCTCACCTGCAGTCTTCGGCTCACCTCACGAAACCAGTCGTAGATCATTCCGAGATCTGTGTGCAGCGCAGAATAAGATGACAAAGTTAACTTCAACAATAGCACGTCACAATGGCAAAATATCTCCTACCTTCCGCGTTGCCGTGGGAAAAGAGCACGGTGTATTCAGCCTTACTGCAGGGGTTCCAATATTAACAACCGACGAATAAATGCGCAGATAAAGTATACTACCAATGGCGCGTAAACCTACTCGTATGGAATAAAGAATGCCGGGATCCTGTGGTGCATGGCCGTCACGAGGAAGAAGTAGCGCCTCGTGTAGCCGTACGTGGCAGGGGGCGGCTGGAATACCAGCGCAGACACCGCGTTGCCCATTACAGCAGCGGTCAACGCACTCCCAACCCGTCGGTCGGCAACTGCTGCAGCAAATGCAACCAGCGATCCTCCAGTCAGCGACGCCACTGTGCTTCAGTACTGTTTGCTGTGGAGCAGCAGCGCTCGTTACTTGCCCGCGTGCCTGTTGCTGTGCGGTCCCAGCAAATAATAGAACACCACCCTCTGGAAACTGATTGTATGGCCTTTTGTATGAGCAGGAGTGAAGTAGCCACAACGTCGCATTTACATGTATTCTGGTAAAATTCATTTCCAGTGATCTGTGGCTGCAGGGCTGGAGAAGGAATATCTATCATTTGGCGGCTCATGCTCACACAGCTCACCGATGCTGACGTTTAGAGCGGTGGTTCACGCCACGCAGGTCCTCGTCAATAGCACGATTCACCTGTCGCTCGTCTTCGTCGACCGGGATTCCCTCTCTCCTGAGCAAGCTGGTGAAGCTCCCTCGACGGGCTGGCGTCAGGTCCGGCAGTGGTGAGCTGTGTATGACATCGAGCGGGTTGCAGCCATCGGGAAAAGTCAAAGCGGGGACCAGCAACGTCGGATGCGTTGTTGTCGAGCTAAGCGCGAGCTGCTGGACATACTTGTGGTCGGCGTCGTCCAACTCCGTCCACGGGCCACGGAGCAGCCTCCTTGGTCGTCGCTTCGGGCGTCTGCGTTGATGCCAAGGGATCGAGTTGCGCACCGATTTCACGTAGTCCATCCAGTCGCTCGCCCACGTATCGAGGCGCTTGAGTCCAGGAATGTTGGCCAGCAGCAGCGACTTGACGCTATGAGGCCTGCGTCTTGCCGCACTGTATAACGTCTGCATCGTCTGCAGCTCCTGCTTTCGCCTCGACTGCTTCCTGCACATTAAAAGACCACCAAAAACATCAACTCACACATCCAGTAACCATCATCAACAGCGTCAAAACTCACTTTTTCTCGGTCTCCATGGCGCTCGAGAACGTGAATCCCGACGTCAGCGAGCTCTTGGTCTGCTCTCCATCTGTAGATACAATAACCACCAACCACAGCGTCAGTAAGTCAGAATTACCCCTCTAAAATGTGTTATTATCTCTGGCTACCGAGTCTACAGCTCTCGTACCGGTGAGCAGAAGCGGTGGTGCATTGGTGGGCGTGCATCCTCGTAGCTTGGTGAACGGCGAGAACGTGACGCGTCGACTCGCCCCGTTATGTCGACGGATGATCACGCGCTTGTTCTCCCTCTTGGACGCGCTGTCGGAGGGCCGCATGGGGCTTGCGTACGACGACAGCGTCTTCAAGATCGGCCGCGGCATCTCGGGCGCAACTCTCGTACACTGTACTCGGGAAACGGTTATTGTGATCAGACCGGAGGGACGGGGTGAGACAATTGTACAAATGCAATATTGGATATGACATCCGTCCTGGTTTTTGTGTGTCGTACACGGAACTCAACATGGCTACATTTTGTGCCAAAGGTCTCTTTGACGTGTGCTGCGGATATGGGCCTGCTATTGCAGCTCGTTGGAGCGCTTTCGCTGTTTGTAGCGGGGCTCGAGGTGCGCAGTATTTGCAATTAGTGTATTATCTCCCACTCAGAGCTCACACGTCACCTGGACACACCAGCTATGGCGTTTCTTAGTCGACTCCGTTTTCACGCTCATCCTAAAAGGTAATTGGGATCACCACGCCCGTTGGTACTGCCGGTTAGGTCACGCAATTGACCTTGCTACTGTATGAAGCGGGCTTGCTGTCGAACATCACTGTAGACCCGCACACGAAGCTGTCGGTGACGGCGGCGGCGATCAAGATCTCATTCTGGACGCAGCTGTGGATGTTCCTGCGCTCGCCTAGACAAGAGAAGCTTGTCGTGCTGGAGGTGCAATATGTGCATCTGCAGGTGGTCAAGTCCAGTGCAGAGTCGGTGAAGACTCCGTCACCAAAAGAGGTGGACACGTCTCCTCCGTTCTGGAGGACGCTGGATACAAGTTTTGGCTTAAAGGACCTTCGGCACCCGTTGTGGAAAGGTGTTCGTGCGTGGATACCACGTTTGCTATTCGTGTGTCGTTGTGTGCATGCGGTTGAATTGGATGTTGGTTCCATCTCAGTGGATGTTGTTCAGCAAGACAAGGACGCGGTCACACCGGTGCTCAGCATACAGGTATTGTGAGTTCGCAGCACTGGGATTCGATTGAAGTAATTGACGTTTGGTATTTGTGTGTCTAGCATGGGAGTGTTTCTGTGAGTGCAATGTTTCATACCAAGGCTGAAGAGCTTTCGTTCACTGCAAAACTATCGCAATCACAGCCGATGAAGATTCACGTTCAGGAACTTGATGCGACTGCTGCACTTGGTGGTACAGAAATTAGTGTCCGGGTACCGATTTCCCGAAATCGTGAAGATGTTCGAGCTCCAATCCCGTCGGCATACTCAATGGTGTGTGAGTTGATTCAGGTAAACCTCGACTTCGAGCACCTTGTTCTCTTAGCGTTACTTCCGAAGCCGCAGAATGCTGAAGATTCTCGTTTACCGAGTAACTCGGATGAGGTAAAAAATGCTGTTGGCAAAATTGGAGTATTGACACTGTTACGCCTCGCTGAGATCATCCCATGTAATCTTCGCTGTGAAATACGTGAAGTTGAGGTGAATGTCGCTGCCAATGGTACATCACGTGATCCTGGAGCTGTATGCACGCTTGATCTGAATAGATTAAGTTTCGTGCTCTCTGATGACCAAGAGCTCAGTACAACGAGCAGAGTTTCCAAAAACGATCCAGTGGTGGTCAGAAAAGCAGATTTCGCTTTTGAAATGGTGCTTGTTAGTCTGAATGAAGCGGTTGGTGATAAAGACGATGTCGTACCAAGACCAATGATGAAGCTGGAAGGACTGAAGGTCAAGGCAGAGGGCACAATTTCTGTTGACGACGCAAGGCATGGGATCTGTGACGAACTCGACGTGAATGACGTTCAGCTGCCCTCCTTGTGCTTCACTTCTACGATAAGTGGAGAAAGCCGCGGTCTTGACGTGACAATTTCGAAGAGTATGGAGCAGTGGATGGCAGCGTGTTATTTGCTATATGACCAAGAATCTAAGAAGCTGCAAGGCAGCAATCCGCTGACGTCGTCTTTGATCGATGACCAAATTAACGAGTGGTCGGTTATGAACTACTGCGAAATTGAATTGGACTCTCAATTTAAAATGCTGAAGACCGAGATCACGCTGATTTCCCTGGATCGGACGTGCGACGTTCTTCCGAAAGGTGTTCCCAGCATGAGTTTATCCCTGGGAGAGGTCAGTATGTACGGGCACCCATTTCTGAGCGAAGACCATCTGGGAGTTCGAGCAAAGGCAGATATTCAGTGTTCTCGTTTGAAAGTATCCTACTTCACAACCAGCGATTTGGCGAAGAATCCGTTCTTGTCGCTTGATTTTGCGCGAGTATTTATTTCTCCTGTTGCTACAATGATGCAGGGTGAGATACCTGCAGAGGTTGAGATGGAGGCAGAATGGGTGGAAGTGAAATGGGCACCCGAAGTGCTGCATGCTATTGGCGGAATATTAGAGTTGGGGATTTTTACGTTGGGACCGTTCCTGCGCGAATCAAGACTCCCAGTGGCAGAAAGTAGCGCCATGAATTCTGATTGCAGTGGGTGGCAGACAGGATCTTCATTGAAAATCCCACAAATGCATCAAATGTCGGATGTAGCTCAGGATAGCATATCTCCAGGCGAGGTGATTGCGTTCCGTTGCGCAGTAAAACGGATATGTGTTACGTTCCCTTACCTGTACGATGGGCAACGTCGTACAGACTGTATTACAGTCGACACGTTTGCTATGAGCTCCGAAGGAACCACTGGTCGACTTCGCATCTCCATAATAGACGCGAGGGCCCTTCCTAGTCGACGATCGTCAAGTGAAGCGCCTATGGTTCTTACGAAGTCTTCTCCTCGGCAAAATCCGTTTCGGCGAAAATCGTTTACATCTCGAGCATCGCGAGGTCATGCGGTGCGTTCAAAAGACTCATCCGCTGGCGAGGTAGGAGATGATTCCGTCTTTTTTGTCGCTGATTGTTTTTCGCTTGAAGAGAATAAGGTGGCTGGAAGCTCGAAAACGGTTGTTGACCTCTTTGTGAACGGTGCTCGAATGGAATGGGATCTCTCAACGCAACTAAGGATCATGGAACTCACCCGACAAATTACATTTTCATGCTGGGAAATGATCTATCGCGCTAGAAGTGCTTACGCCATGTATTGTACTCCGCCTGATGGCATATACAACCGTCTTCATGGTTTAAACCCGCCTCTGGATGATCCAGATGAATGCTCGCGCTATGAAAGGCTATTTGCTGATCTGATTAGTGCGTCAGGTGATAAACTACATCGACTACATGCCACAAATATCGTAGTGCACGCGAAAATATGTGCCGAGATCGACGTACAAGTTTCTGTTGGGGTTTTCGCCGGCGACGACTTACCCGAAGTGTGGCGTTTTGAGAATATTTTTCTGAAAGTGAACGGACTTGATATGGCTGAGGTAGGTGTTCTTCGAGCTCGGCACACTGTAGACAAGCAAAGAGACTACGTGTTTGGTGAGTTTGAAGATATGCTACGGAAGCGACTTTTTGCTTGCAAACGATCGACAGTGACTTTGGATCAGACCCTGATGGATGGCTTACTAATTGATATCACCAAGATGCGCTTTCGTACAAGTCGCGATTTTCAGCTACAATCTTACGCAGACGCTGTTCAGTGCAGCTTTAGCCCATTTACAGAAGCCCTAGCTTCAGCAATGACATCCTATTGGCGTCCCCAACAAGAGCTGTTCTATCAGTTCTTTTTGCGCACCCCCGTTGCTTCTCATCAGAAGGAGTTATGGCTACGACTGGAAGACGTTGAATTTGAGTGTCTAGGGAATCCTCTGGAGAGTTGGCTTGAACAAATGTATCCAGTGTGGATTGAGGAGCTAGCTGAGCAAGAGCTGCGAGCGCACATGTTAGATGATCATGTTGCTGCACTTAAGCTGGCGAATGCTGAGCTGCTTTGTGACGACTCATACCAAGAGATGAAGACACTACTGACTGAAAAAAATGCAAGAATGTACATCCAAAAAGTGAAGAAGCTGAGATCATTAGCACCCGAATCATCTGATGATTCCAGCGGATCCCTGGTCAGCCTAAGTGCTGGTCACGTCGACGTTGACGTTGCGTTTGAAAAGGATATAACATCTTCGTGGGCTACTATACAAGAGCTGGATGAAGCCACAGACGCACTGGAAACCGCGTTCAGGACGGCTGGTCGCAACTGGAAGTCATTCGCGCCAAATTGCCTTGTGCTCTTGGGTGTTCAAACCAACACTATTGTTACCGATTTGACTGTACGAATGAGACGATTCCCTACACCACTAATGAGTTGTGGTTGCTTGAGCGTGGAAGGACAAGTGTTTTTGACGGCATATAGTAGTGGGCATGGAGAAGTTTGCGGTGATTTGCCTTTCAATCTCATGGCCGCTGCACGGTGCTTCATGAACCTCTCGATAAATGTCAGTAGCCCAGTACTATATTTCAGCCCTGGTTATCTGTACGCCCTGGATGAACTCGCAGGATTAACTTCGGGATTACTTCCGCTAGCGGTTTTAGATATCGATAAATGTCATCGAACCTCTCTCGTAGACATAGTGCGAAGACTTGTTCACGGAAAAATCGCTGTCTCGGTGAAGGATGCAGGAGTACGTCTCCTTTGTGCGGCAACATCTTTTGAGGTGGCAGATTACCTGGAAATTGTCGTGAACCGAATCCGTGCTGTGCATACCAACGGCTCGATAGACATCGACGTAACGCGGGTGACAGCCAAAATTGAGCCTGGTTCACTGTCACACATTGCAGAGGTCAGCCACCTAAAGCTTCAAGTATGGCTTAAGTGGGGCTGTTTGGGTGATCCAACCGTGCACTACGTTTATCCTATTGAGTTTATCGGAACAGAAAACACGAGTGCTGCAAGCGAACGATTTGTGTTGCGTTTTCCGGATCCAGTGAACGATTCGTTCACGCCCTTTTCAGAGCCATGCGCCAGAAATCCATTCCAAGCCTACCAAGCGACAAAATTATCAGTTTTCGTCAGCGGAAGGGTTTGTCCAGTAGACCCAGAGAATGGCGATCCAAGCAACAATGACGGGTGGTCTAAGCGTGACATGGCTGCTCGTACTGCTGTCGTGCTCTACAGCAAGAATGTTGAGTGGCTAATTACATTTAGTCGTCTGTATCAGAAGATCCCTCTATACGCGCTACCGCGGCGCCGACATGACACTGGTATCAATCTCCACTTGCCGTCTTCAGATATGATAAGTATCCTCGAGGGTGTGACAGTAGAAGACTTTGACTTGATCGGCCTGGACCTGGCACTATATGCAAGTGAAAAGCATCCGGTAGGAGTACGTGCCTTTATTGACGACAAAATCAGCTGTACTGGTGCTTTGCTGAAGAGCTCGCATGAGCTGTTTGGTGGTACTGAAGATAGGGGTTCTGAAATAAGTGGCGACAGCAAAACAGTACGTCGACTTTCGTTTGCTGTTGAAGACTCCATATGGGTTGTTCACGACTTTAATGTGGATGCACAAGAAATTCAAGTGCGGGTATGCACGCCAGAGTCGGGGAGCAGAGGGGAATCGCTTGTGTCTGTGAAGCACATTTCGCTAATTGTCGGAGGCGGTACGGAGCGAGTTCCAGCGCATGACAATGGTTTGATTAAGCCGCACAACCCTCCTCCGATGAAACGTGCAATCAAGATTCAGCCCTTTGCCTTTTCACAGTCTACGGCCGAGGTGAAAGAGCGACCAAAGCAGAGTATACTCGAGTATTTCGATATTCCTCATGAAAACCCTTTTAGTTATCGGGAATCGGACAGTGACGCTGAGACGGACTTTGACGTGTGTGATGTTGGGAACCCCAAAAAGGAAACTGAAGAGTGTCAAACTGAGGTGCTCGATGAGTTTAGACGACACGGTTTCTTGCTTGGGCTATTATCAAAAGAAGTTCGAGTGACTGTCACAATGGTGGCTTTGGAGTCGCTAGTTGATATTGCGGACACTTGGATACAAGTAGTAGTTGCCAGTTTACCGGAACTGTTTAATGACACTGCAGAGGCTGCGGCATTGCTCGAGAGAAGAGAAGATACACCCATCGAGCCAATTACGATCCTAGAGGAATCAGATCCCAGTCCAAAGAAGTTCACATCGTTAGCTCAAGACCCGAAGTTCAGTGGTATCAGTCTTCAAGGTGGTGCTGACGCTCCCGTAAGTCGAGTTGACAGCTTCCGCTTTGAGCCAACTCCTTATTCGAATGCAGACACCGTTCGGCCAATTAAAAGAAAATCTAGCATTGTTGCAAGCCTCTTGGAACCGCTTAGACACAAGGAAGAATCTTCGCCTCCCCGTCCTACCAGTTCAAAGTTGACCCACGCGTTTATTATGGTGAAATTCGAAGACTGCCAAATTAGTGGTCAAGACCAGCTACACAAAGGATCGGTGCTACTGGCCTTGAATGCAGGGACGCTGCAACACGCTACTTCATCTGATTCGAGCCATGACCGTATCGACTTGAACGTTGATGGCTTTCAGGTTTTTACGGCGCCGTTGGATATTGACGTGAAGTCACACGCTATTTGGCTCAAAACGCTCGCGGATGGATCGTACTGCCCAAGCTCGTACGGTCTGCTCAAGCAAGTGATCGCTCCGATTCCCGCGCAAGTTACTGTTTGGATTGATCGAGAGAAAACGCTCGTGAAAAACCGAGTGAAGTTGGAGATACCATCCATTGAAGTGCAGGTCAACCCAGTGTCGAAATATATCCTTGAGAAGCTAGCGACTACTGCAAGTGAGTTGATCAACGCAAAACTAGCCGCGCGAAAGGGTCCAGACCACTCGCATCTTCTTCACGGCTATCTGAGAGAAGTCCAGTATCAGGAACGTTCGCTTCTCCAGCTGATCGCGTTGAAGAAACAGCTCAAATGGAAAATTGCTGCACTGCAGTGGCGACAACTGTGTGGTTGGGATCACCGCATGAATGAGCGTGCAATGGCTGCAGTCTCCGCAGCCGAGAGTGCCAGGAATCTTTCGTTTGAAATCGAAACATCACCACTCTTTCGTAGACGAAAACTGTCTTCCGCTTCAGTATCTTCAACCGCGACGAGCATCAGTATGATCGGCTCATCAGCTACTCATCGGTACGAGGATGAACAGTTTTCCGACGACTTGCAGCAAATGACACAGCAATACGAGTCGCTGTCGGAGTTAACGCACTTCATGACAAGTGAAATTCAAAAGCAGTTGAAACCAAACCCACTACCCAACGTGGATTTGGAATTTGCCCTCGATCGCGCCTCCTTGACGCTCAGCGGTGAGAACGTTGATATCGTTCGTGCACAAGTTGGCTCATTGTGCTTCAAGATGCAGCTGTTTGAAGACCACTCAGGCAAATTCGCGCTGACCCTGCAGGATCTATCGGCCAATAACCTCAGCCCGGGGACTCCCTATCCAGATCTACTGCTGCCAGCTTACTCTCGATCATGGGAAGGCGACGACATGTTCCTCCGCGTCGATGCTGAAATAGCGAAGCCCGTGGGAGATATCACTGTCGTGCAGCACTTCGAGGTGAACGTACATCCGATACAGGTTTGTATCACACAGGAAGTGATCATGCAGTTGGTGGCATTTTTCTCACCCTCGGACCGTGCAAATAGCACAAAAGAAGAACAGCGAGAGGAAGTTAGATCACAGTTCTTGCAGGCTCGAACGACCAGTAGCTCCACCAGTGATGGACGTGTTGGTTCGGCCATTATAAAGGCAGTCAAGGTCGCTGGCAAAGCGGCTGCACACCCGCTGAGTCTCGGACGTACCCACCGTGTAGATAGCGACGAAGAGTTTCTGCCATCAAGTCGCAAAGCCCGAGGAGGAACTCTCCACAACATACCAGAAGATCCGTCGCAGTGGATGGCGAAACTCGCCAATCTGTCGGAGCAGAACGAGCTGCACTTATTCGCCTCGACTAGCGAGGGAGAGCAGCACCAAGCCGAGTCCGCGGAGCGTGAGCTTAGCGAGAAGAACAGCATCCTGTTCAAACGAATTCGTCTGGGAGCTGTCGAGGTGGTGCTCACGTACAAGAACAAGAAGAGCAATGCTGGCAGCAGCAGCACGCCCCATCTGCACCTCCCCCACGCCACGCAGCCTCAAGCTTTGGAAGACATGCGCGGTTTTGAAGTCAAGACTCACGCGCTCGTGTACAGCGACAAAACGTGTTCCCCCTTGGATCTGCTGCTGCGAATGCGACGCGACATTCTGCTGGACGTGCTCTCTCAGGTGGGCCGCAACTTCACCAACATCGGCAACTTCCTGCGTGACCAGTTCGATCCTTCGAGGTGGGCAGCGTTCGATGCACTGGCACCGCTCAAGTCGCTGTCTACGACCGTGTCGTCACTGACTGCCAGCTCAGGTGCAGTGGCGCCTCTCGCCGTCCAGTCAGAGCCTTCAACGACTGAAAAGGAGACGGCGACTCCAACCTCATTGCGGCCGACGGAGCTGCTCTACGATTGGCAATCCCACGATCTCCTGTCCGACTACGACGCCGACAGCTCGACGCCCAACACGCCCACCTCAGCGGACGCTGTGCACCCCAAGCGCGTAAAGTCCAAGCGCTCACTGGCCAAGCTTTTCTCCAGGAAGAAATCCTCCAGTTCTCTGCCTCAGTAGCACCCAAGTAACAACAATTGGTCTCACTACATGTAACTACCATTAACAGCGTGCCAATACGTGGGCCTTGATGTCCGTCACGTAGCTCATACTGTAGCTGCCTCGTCGTCGCAGCTCCCGTCGGAAGGATGTGGCCACCGGCTGCTCTCGCCTCACCGCGGCTTTGTGAGCCTCCTGAGTCGCCACGTAGCGCAGCGGCAGCAAAATCCCCAGCACGTAAAGCGCCACCAGCAACGCCACGAGCGTCGCCATGACCACCTAATATTCGATTCACCGTCACATTATAAGACTACAATTTGATACATAGTGAACCAAACATTGCGCGCACCTTGCGAGCACTTGAGAGAGCGCTGAGCTCCTCGAGCATCTGCGCCGCCAGCGGCAGCAGCGGCACGCGGCCCAGCACGAAGCCGCCGCCTAGCAGCGCCGCGTTGAACAGCAGCGACCCCATTTCGATCTAACGATTGACAATTCTGTGCGCTATTCCTTCTCATAGTTTTAAATTTTGTGCACCATCCCTTATCATAGTATTATGTGTATATACAGTTCTCATTTCAACCAATGAGAGCGTGGCATCGTCTCGGCCATTCATCCACCCGCCACCTTGTCGTAGCTCCTCACTTTTCAAACCGGAAGTTAAGACTCGCATCATGGCTCCTGCTACCCCGAAAGTGTACGTCGCCGTCTGAAGCTGCCAGCTCCTTCCTCTGCTACATCATGGATAGTCTCCTGCGTCTCCAGCTCCTCGTCTGACGGGGAGCGATGCATGGATGGATCGTGAGAGTAAAGCGCTTGCGCTCTTCTCTTGAAATCGATACGGAGAGGTCCCCGCGGCCTCTCCAACGTCTCCCAATGTGCCTGCAACGGCAGCATTCGTGGAGGATCGTGGTGTGTGTGGCAATCGCGTTTTAAGTCTCTTCAGATGCGTGCCACTCCACTAAAATCGAACTGTGACGGGTGTGTCGGGAGAAGCCTGCGGGTCTTCCCCCTCCCTCTATCAGAGACAGAGGAAGGAGGAGACCCAGCGCAGCCCCACCGATGCGTTATGCATCCCGTCCTAATCCTGTTGTGTCTCTGTATCCATTGCAACCCACAGTCTCGTCCCGGAGTCGATCCTCAAGAAGCGTCGCACGCTCGAGCAGGTGAAGGCCAAGCGCGTGGCTAAGGCCGCCGCTGACAAGGTCCACCGCAAGAAGGTCCGTCAGATCGCCTTCAAGAGCGCCGAGAAGTACGTCAAGGAGTACCGCCAGGTAAGAATCCCTATTTAAGTTTAAAGCAGGTGTGTAGTCCATTGTATCTTACAATTGCAATTTTGTGTAAAACATCAGCTCGAGAAGCAGAGCGTGACGCTCCGTCGCCAGGCTAAGGCCACGGGCAACTTCTACGTGCCTGCGGAGGCCAAGTTCGCCTTTGTGATCCGTATCCGCGGTATCATTGGTGTGTCCCCCAAGGTCCGCAAGATCTTGCAGCTGCTGCGTCTGCGCCAGATCCAAAACGGCGTGTTTGTCAAGCTCAACAAGGCCACCATCAACATGTTGCGTCTGGTTGAACCTTTCGTCACGTACGGCTCCCCGAACCTCAAGGTGACGCGTGAGCTCATCTACAAGCGCGGATTCGGAAAGGTCCGTGGCCAGCGCATCCCGCTCACGGACAACGCGGTGATTGAGAAGTCGCTGGGCCACGTAGGCATCATCTGTATCGAGGACTTGATCCACGAGATCTTCACGGTCGGTGAGCACTTCAAGCAGGCTGCCAACTTCCTGTGGCCTTTCCAGCTGTCGTCCCCCAACGGAGGCTACACCAAGAAGCTGCTGCACTTTGCTGAGGGCGGTGACGCCGGCAACCGCGGCGAGGAGATCCACAAGTTCATCAAGCAGTGCCTGTAAGGTGCTTGTTGGATGATTCTTGAGAGATTTCTCCCAACCTCTCGGTGTTTGGGCGTGCTCAGATGCTTTAACAACTCGGTTTGAAAGATAATGAAAAGGTCTTTTGACTTACCAACTCTTTAGTGTGTGTTGTGTTGCTAGGTGTGCTGGATGAGGTATGTAGGGATTGTCTTTTGATGTTGTTTGTAGAGTTACTGCACGGGTTTGGCTTGAGGCACAACGCGTCGCTGTCGAGAAGGTGCAGCAAGAGGTGTGCCGAGTGACAGTCCTAGGCGAGGTGCACCCGCAGCTCCAGCGACAGCCACGCTTTGAGCTCGACGCGAGACGCACTTCTCACAGATGCAGTTGCGTTGGTGGATGGCGATCTTCATGCGGCGCTTTGCCTCGGCTAGACCCAAGTAGTTTTCACGCATGTCGCTCAGCTGGTCCGCTGAACGTGCTGTGGCCCAGAGTCGCACCTCCGTCATCTCGTAGTCTTGCAAGCGCCAGCCGAGCAGCAATTTGGACGGCTTGGACACGGTTTGGTTGCTGGGCGTCGTCTGGGACTCACCGACGCAGCGAGCATCGAGGAAGAGCTTGAGTCCGACACGTTGAGGTGACGACACATCGACGGTGAAGGCGACGTGGCGCCAACCCTGGTTGCCTGTGTGCTCCAGTTTTTGCGTAGCTCGGACTTGCTGACTCCCGAACGTGAGCACCAAGAAGTCGTCCTCATCGATGACCAATTCCCAGCTCGCTGGGCCAGATACGTCTCCGCCTTTGACGCCGTCGTCAAGGCTGTCAACACGCCGACGAGAGATCAACTGCTGACGCACGCAACCTGACAGAGATACTGGAGCTTCCTCGCCGTTTTCTGCCAGCTTTTGGAGTTGTTGGTACAGTTTGTAGTTCCGGATCCACACCTCGAACGTGAATTCGCGTCGATACGGGTCTTCATCGAAGGTGGTGCCAACGTCGAGAGTGCTGCCTGGCCGAACAGGGCATTGAGCCCCCCATCCGCTCGGTGGCAGTGACGCCGAAGACGTCTCGGATGAAGGAAAGCGCAGCGCGAACTCTTCAGGGATACGACCCGGTTCACCACGATCGACAGGAGCAGTAGACTCGACCATATTCACTGCACCACCAAGAAGACGCAAGGTGTTCTCTCGTTTGGACGTGTCTAAGCACTCGAGTCCATCTGCTTCGCCGCTAGTCTGCTTCTCAACTGCGGCAGCTCCTTCTTCGAAGCGCCAATAGGCCACCACGGCATCTTCCTCGTCTTGAAAGGGACCGATGGTCATTTTCGCGCTGGTTGCTCCTTCCGCTGTAGTTGGAACGGCTGCAGTTGTGAGGCCTGCATCAGCACCAAGTAAGATCCCAGTGACAGCGGACGCCTCAGCAGCAAAGATGGAATAATTCAATGGGCGAGGCTCGGTCGTAGCTAGTCGAGCTTTGGCTGAGACGCCCAGCCATTCGCTTGCGTCCTCCGGAGCGAGACGTTTCCAGGACAGCGAACCAGCACGCAGAGTGTCATTTACACCACCGTCTCTATTTGGCAGTTCATTGTTTGGAGCGATGGGCAATTTGAGGCGGTCGAGCGGAGCAACGCTGTTGAGCAGACGTCCACGACGCATGGGCTGCGTTAGTGTCTCGCAGCAAAGTATCGAGAACGGATCAGAAGACTGCAGGTCTTGCTGGTTTGGCCCCATAGCAGCTTTCGTGATTGCACTCAAGGGCGGATTGAGCCTGGTCCAGGACTTCTGCAGCGAATCCAGCACCTCCGAGGATGAGACGGCATTAAATTTGCGCAACATCGTCAGCAGAGCCTCGTCATCTCCAGACAGATCAAGACAGCGCATGGCCCAGTTGGGTTGACCAATGCTTTCAAACACAGCAGCGAGCTGTCGGAAGCGTCGAGCTGTGGGTCCCGTTCTTGAAGGAAGTTTGGCTGCTCCGTCCGAGTCAATGGCAACCACGTACTCTTCCAGCGCAGGGTCATGAGCGAGGAATACCCGCAAAAAATCTTCCCACCGATGCGCATCCAGGAGTATCGAGCCCATAACTGCTCGAGACAGCAGAGACGTTCTGTTGTAATTTGAAGACGGAGCAGCGGGAAGCGCCCCTCCATCTGCAGCTCCTACCACGGCAGACGATTTCTCGTGGGAGTTGACCAACGCTTTGAGCACTTTGAGCACTTTGTCTTTCCATCCAAATGCATGGTATGCAGTTTCCAGGACAGCGTCCGATATCGAGCACACGGGGCGATCGCTGTCATCATTCGTAAGCGTGAACGCTACCATTTCACGCTCGAAGACGCGCCGAAGAGTAGCAGTTGGCTCCGCAAAACCCAGCAAGAGCGGTTCACACAGCGCCACTGAATGCAGCGTTGCTCGGTTATTCAGCGTCACTGGATTGGAGACGGCATAACACAACCGATCTCCGCACAGAGACACAAGTTGAATACTGGATCGAGTGAAGCCTGGGCGAGTGTCAAGTTCAGCAGCTATGCTGCACAGGAGTCGACTCGTGTCATTCCGAAGGTGATTCGCTACAGGAGTGACGAAACGCACCTGATTCCCCGTGGTGGCATACAACAACGTCTGGGATACCCACAGCAAGCTCTCAGGACTGCCCATGAGGTCGTTCTTGAAATCGTAGACACGCATCTCTCGAAGTTCACGAGACAGCACTACAACACGCCGAGTTGTTGTGACAGCTAGCAGTAGACGTTGCTGTGCGTCGTGGGGCCCAATCTGTGGACATGTGGACGAGTTCCATTGCGCGTCGACAATGCGTTCGTTCGACTCACACTTCCAAGACGACGAGTTCTCGACCGCCACAGATAGGTCCTCCGTGCTGAGCACTAACTGCTTGTGACCTGTTGACTCGAGGAGATAGAGAAGCTTGCAAGCGACAAGACTGCGAAATGGTGAACTTGTTGGTAACTCCAGCGGTGTTGGGAAGATGCGCTGGACGGGCAGATTCAGCTTCACTCTTCTGTCAGTGCTGGGATCACGCGTCGTCATGAAATTGAGCAGGTCGCCAGCTTTTGAAAGCACCAACAGCAAATATGCCGGTGATTTTGACGCATCCACGTTGGCAGCGGGTGGTGTCATGGCAAAACATGCGTCTCGAGCGTCGTGTTGAAGTGCGCCGTCTTTCAACTCAATCGCTGGCAAGGAGATATGCGAGACCGCTCCACCTTCATCCTCCGGTTCAATGACGACGTCGCTCATTGCAGCGTCCACCGTCACGTCCAGGTCAAGGACGGCAAATGAAAATGAGGACGGGCGTACACCGTTCGTGGCTGCATCTTCACCTCTTTCTCGCAGTTTGATACACACGGCGGACTGGTAACTATTGCCAAGCACTTGGAATGGCACAAGTGGAACACCGCGCTCGCTCTTCCAATCGGGGAGTTGGTCACTAGATCCTGTCAATCGACCCGAGAGCTGCGAAAATCGCTGCAGCTTAAGTACTGGGTTGCCCTTGGCGCTGGTCTTGACGGCGATTTGCAACTGTGACGAAGGTATACCGGTCGGATAGTCATGATACTGCGCCAATGTAAGTTGCGTCGCTGTACTCATGGCAAGGACAGTTTTGGGCTCCGATTCAGCAGGACTTGCTGGCGATTGATTCTGCTGAACGTCGATGAGGAAGAGCACACGACGTTCCGTGGTGCTCGCATAGACTGCAAGCGAGTTTTGCCACAATGTAATGTCGGTGGCCAGTACTACCGGAGCTCCGTTATCGTTTGGACGCGTGGTGAGCCCACGAAGCGCTAACGAACTCGCAACTGGCCACCAATCAGTCATTGCACCTCCTCCACTATTGTTTCCTCCAGCGCCACCTCGAGGACTCGTGACCAAAGTCCCTGCGTGGACTAATTCCCATGCTGCTATGACATCAAGCCCATATTCACTTCTGGATGAGCGCCAGTATGCCAACAGCACCGGTAGCTGCGCATGAATGGCCAGCGTCAATGTTCCACTGATTCGAGAGAAGTCCATCGTGTGTGATGAAGCCCTGTGAAAGCAAAACGCACGTTCGTTAGCTACATGTTGAAACTTTCAGACCCAAAGGGGAGACTCACAGAGTGGTGGAGGCGACGCAAGTGTGAGCTTGGCCGTTCATCGCGACTACATCGACACGTCGGTTCTGGTAACCCGCAGCAAGGAACAAGTTGCTGCTGCTCCCGTTGGCACCACACCCAGTGCACATTCCAATGGTAATTTCCACGACCGGAGACTGTACCAACTGCACGGCAAAGAGCGGAGTAGCGAAATCGGTTGTGTCTTGCCCCTTTCGACCAGTGCTAGCGTCTACCTCATCCGACGAGATGCTCCAGACTTGAATGGTGCCGTCGTTGCACCCTGAACTTAGCAAATGGTGCTCCGTCGAGTACGCTAACGAGACGACCGAACCACCTCGAAGAGCGCTCTTACGCAAGATTTCACGAGCAGGTCGTTGCGAATCGACCCGCGTGACACGAACGTTGTTGCTCCCTTCGGCATTGAAGAACAACCAACGGTCAGCACAGAGCGACGTAGCGAGTGCCGTAACGCGACGGCTGCTGTGCACTTTGTCGACATCGGAAGTGGCTAACAGCACTGCGTCATCGAGATCCCAAACTACCAGGAGCCGCGACTGAAGCAGTCCCACAACGAAGTGAGACCCAGCGGGGAGGATCAGGTCCATGTTGCTCGTAGTCAACAAGTCGAACGTGATGTAGCACAGAAGTGCTCCAGTGACCACGTCCAGCTCTTCCAACGTGTCCCCCTTGACGCACACGACACTACCGCGACTCTGAGCAAGAACAGTTAGTGGGGACGGCGAAATGGATCGACAACAGCTCAAAGAGGCCGTACCGGGTGAAACACGACCCGCTCAACGAACTGCTCGCCATTGGCGGCACCAGAAGTGGTCGGTTCATCGATCACCGCCAGTGGTTCTTTTCGAGGAACCAACAAGACCATCGTGAATAAGCTCCAAGTGTGCGAAGCGTCGAGCTACGAGATCGCTGGCGACTCCTCAAGATTTGACAAACGAAGCAGAGCAGTAGATTCATATCGACAGATGCAATTACCATCTCGAGGCTTTCATAGTAGATCCTACTTTGCTGGTGTACCAAGTTTTACCGTCGCCGGAGGTCGAATCCCTTGCTTTTCCAGCACGGCTCTCCAGGCAGCAGTGGATTTGGCGACACTGGCATTCCACTTGTGCAGTATCACGTCTGGAGTTGGAGTTGTTGCTGCCGAGCGACCTGATGCCTTGGGCTTCGCGGCGTGGAAAGCAGCACTCCAGTCTCCAGCTGAACCATAGGCTTGCACGAGTTGCTGCAGCAAAGAAACCCACCACCGTTAGTCGAGTGGAGTCCAGTTTCATCAGAGATTGTACACTGTCGAGGTCTCACCTCTTCGTTCTGCAGCAGAGAGGCAACGAAAATGGCGTCGTTGAAGCGTTTACGCGCCAGGAGAGTCGAGCCGAGCTGTTTGAGTGACACGTCCATGCCGCCACGATGCACAGCAATACACGCGCGTTGAAACAGCGATGATCCCTATCAGTTTTGGCAGTGGCTGCGTCGTTAGAGAGTTCAAATTCTCAACATCGACAGACTGTGAGCTTACCGTGAGATTGGGTGAGTCGCGTTCGTGCTCGATGAGCTCACCGAGGAGTTTTGACAGTGGCTCCAGTTGTGCGTGCTTGATGCACATGTTGACCTTCAGTGACAAAGAGAGACCGGGTAGAAGACGCAAAGCCTCTGCAGCGTGCCCAAACGCCTCAAACACAGCGCCCAACCACTGAGTCGCATCTGGACACAGCAGTTGAGCTACTTCTGCGGCTTGGTTGATAGATCCAGCAGTCACGAGCATTGCACACTGGAGAACTCGATTGGACAGATCGAGGATGTGGACAGCGTGCAATGGTCCTCCCAGCACGAGCTTCTGATCTCGCTCGCCCAGAATGGTAATTGCTCCAGCAGGGAAAATCTGAGGTACATTGGAGATTGAATCACATGGATTCCAAGTAATATGGAGAAAATCTCACGTACCTGTGGTCTTGGGAACTGGTTCAGATCGTCATCACTGAGTTGAGTTGCGCACGAGGCTTCGTTCAGTACCCAACGAGAAGCAAGTGCTAGCGTAAAGCACCTCGCACGAGAAATCACGCTGCATTTTACTTCGTCTTCGGTGGTGAAAAAGAGCGTGTGGTGCACCCAGTGCAGGGAAAGCGCTGGGGACGGAGTTGGGATTTCGTGCAGACACTCCATGGTTGGAGTGGCTCCTAGCACTTGATCATTTGCCGTGGCAATATCAAAGCGGATGATCTTGATGCAGGTTGGATAAACAAGCGCGCACATACTCTGGGTGACCGTGTCCCATTCGAGGGCTAGCGGGCAGTCGACAGCAAATCCTCCACCGAGTTTGCGTAGTGATGTTTCACCTTCGCTTGCACCCACTACGTGACTCCACTCGTAGAACTCCAGGAACGTTTTCGTGAGATCACTAGCAGGATCAGTTGCCTCAAAGCTGGCTGCTGTTGGCGAGGCCGACGGGGATTGCGACGGAGAGATCATGGTGAGTCGTAAGTCGGTCATCTTAGGAGATGAGATCGCACTAAGACCGAGCATGAATGACTGTGCGCGTTGGATTCGACTCAAGGATGCCGGACTGTCGCGCGATCGTTTCACAATCGCGCCGCCTCCAACAAATGCTGCTGGATCGGAGCTATCAACGTCGGAAACGTATTTGACAACGCCGAGCAGGGGGCCCGAGAAAACATGGAGCACATGATCGTCTCCACCTGAGAAACTGGTCTCGAGAAACTCGATCTCTGCATCGTCTCCTGATAGCTTGTAAATTGACAACGTCAACGCTCTTGCAGCAGCGCGTTGTTGACGGGCGTCAGTCTCGTCACTCGCGTTGGCAGCCGACGCTCTGCTTCCTCCAAAGAAAAATCTTGAACGCTTGTTTTGCACGATCGCCGACGAGGTGCTCGACCGAGTGAGCTTGCCAGTCAGCTCCTTGTTTGGCTTCATGAATTCAACATCAATCTGTCAGCACTTACACAGTTCATTTTGTTGTTAGAAAATTGTTCACGAACTCACCGCGAGAACTGCGAAAAGTGGCTGCGATGGGTGCCACGCGAAGGCAAATGCGTGTGCTGCAAATATTGTCTGCAGATCAACAGCGTTTGGTGGAACAGGTTTTAAGCCAACCTGCAAGATCTACTCGTATCGACAAGAAGTAGGTCACGTTAGTCGGCGTATTGGTTGGCGATCAAACTAGAAGCGTACCTCAAGATGTCCACTAATTGGCAAGAGTGCTGCCAGAAACCCATCCTGCCAGGGACAGTAAAGTAATTGAGGAACTCTTGAACGCTCGATTGTAGCGGACGCCTGAGCTTCAGCTCCGTTCTGCACAACGTGATGCTGTGGTTTTTCTTGTGGATTTTCCCCAAGAACTCGCACTCCAATGACCATCGAGGAAGGAAATCCGATAGCAGGAGTGTTAGTTTGGCCTCGAGGGATGAAGATGGGTGTTGGCAAAGCTAAGAAATTAGAACGGAGGACAATCAAGCCGTAGTTGGTGAGGCAGCACAGTTCGCCCGGGTTCCGAATGCTGCTTGTGAGGGACACCATCTTCAATCGCTTGGGTGGTACCTTTACAAGTCGAAACAATCAACACAGAATTCCAAATCAGTAAAAATGCTAGCAGCCTCCCCAATGGTTCATCATACCGGAGAAACGAACGCTCGAAGATCTCTGGACTCCTGGGTACTGCTAATTGCAAACTCAGTGAAGATGGTCGGCACGTTGTCCTTCCCGCTGTAGCGGCCTTTGACCATGATTTCCGAGACAACCAACTGTACAACACAAGTCCGTTAATGCGCTAAATGCTGACGAAGCCAAACGCGAAAAGAGTGTGGATGTACCGTGGAGTTTAAAGGCGACGTCGAAAGAGCCGTGAAACATCCTTTTTGAGCTCCAGGTAGCACTATGACACTTTGAAGCTTGCTATTTGGTAGAAGTCCTGTGAGCGTCGCACTGCGCAGCATCACAAGTTAGTCTTGAATATGTTGGTAAGAGCAAGATATTGGTTTTACGTACGGCTTGTTGCTGTCTAGCAGCGGCGCCACATCAAAGAAGAAAATGGTACCATCGCGGCTGGCCGCTGTCATGACGTCATGCTGCGGGTGAAACCTCAGCTCATGCACTCCGTTCACATAGTCAAATTGGCGGAAGACATCTCTAAGCTCAACTTCTGACGTCTTCACACAGTCACAACTAGCAGTAGAAGCGTTAAGAGAAACCCGCCAAGTTACAACATGCCCATCCAGCGTTGCACAGGCCAGATGGTGTAGCTGCGTGCTGAGGCGAGTTTCCGCGCCCGGTAGAGCCCCACTCCCGCTTCTTTTCATCAGGATCGGCGGCGTCGTAAGCAGAACGAGCTGCTGAACATCTGCGAGTATAACGCCAATAACAACTCGTCAGCTACTATGGTCTCAACAATGAAACTTGACAGGACGGACCTCGCTGAGACCCACTATCGAGCGTGCCAACAGTTTTCGACTGCCACGGACTCCAGATTCGGATCTTTCCGTCTTGGCACCCGATTGCTAGCAGTCCAGAAGGAAGAATGGCAACACTACTCGGCAGACCGCGATGCAAATCCTCCGGGTCGAGGTGGTGCACCTACAGCGCACAAAACAATCAGTCGGAAGTCAAGCAAGACAATCCTTTACACAGTCCACCGACCACTCCATTCTGGTCCAGGTCACATATCACGATATGCGAGCGCGCAACAATGATCAACCATTCGTCGTAACATGTTCGTGGAGCTGGCAATTGCGTCGTGCACGCAATGGCCTCATGGTCGTAGAACAGCATCTGCAGCGTCGTGCGTCGTCGCGGCTTGATAAGCAACGCACCCGTGGGTGACAAAAGCCCCTGCACCGCTCTAGCCGACGGAGAAGCTGTCGCTCGACTCAGGATCCCCTTGGGTGCTGCAGCGGGACTGAAAACCGCAGTACCAGCAGCCCCTTCTTTAGTTTCATCACCTGCATCTTCACCCGCTTCCGAGCCATGCGACTCGTCGTCGTCCAACACTTGGGACTCGCCCAAGTCGAACTCAGTTACGACCTCGCCCGTCTCATAGTCCCATACGACTCCGCAGCCCTTGGGCTCAATGGCCGCCACCCACGGCTTCAAGGGGTGGAAAGCGACGTCCACAAAGGCACTGGGCTTCTTGTCGCTCACTCCGGGAGGACTCAGCTGCGCCAGGAGCTCCACACAGCCCACGCTTCGCTGCAGATCATCCACACAGCCTCGCGGGAGGTTCACACGCCGGGATTCCGCCCTGTTCGTAGGAAGCGGCATATCCACGTCTTCGCATTGGGGAGGGGTACGCGTCGGTTCAAGATCACTTAGGTGCAGCACACTACTATTACGTAAGAAACACAACGTAAAGCCACGGGGTACATATTGCGGTTACGCTACGACAAGAAAGGTGGCACAATTGTGCAAGACGACCAGGACACCTCGTCCTGCGCGCATTAGACAGTCATGAGCGGTTCGGATGACCAGTCCGCGGTTGACACTGCCTGCAGTGTGGAGGCGACGCATATTATGCACCTGATGGACCCCGAAAGCCCGTCGTCGCCCAGGGAGATCGCGGAATTCCTGCACGAAATGCCGCACTCCGACCCGAAAATGGTATTAATTCTCTTGAGTTGTAAGACTTTTAGTGCCTAACGTTTGTGGCCAATTGTTGCAGGTCGGACAAGTTTTGGGCGAACCTGATGCCAAGTCACTGAGCGTGCTTCATGAATACGCCAATGGCTTCGTCTTCCAGGACGTGGCGTTCGACGTCGCTCTCCGCATATTCCTCAGTCGGTTCGAGCTGCCCAGTGAAGCCCAAAAAATCGACCGGATCCTACAGGCATTTGCCAAGGCCTATTACGCGGCCAACCCGGACAGCCTCGAGTGTCCGTCCGAGGACGCCGTGTACACATTAGCATTTTCGGTGCTGCTGCTGAATACAGACGCTCACAACCCGAGGCTGGCGAAGAAGTTCAAGATGTCCCGAGTCGACTTTATCCGCAACTACCATCGTCTGGGAGGGGAGGGAGGCTCGGCAAGACCAGAGGTGCCGGACATGCACCTAGGACAGTGCTATGACCTGTTCGTCTCGGACGCCATCAAGCGGATCGAGCGGAAACCGGCGGAGTTGCTGCCAGATGAAGTGGAGTTAGAGTTCCCGGACACGGCTCTCGGGCTGGAGATTGAGACGTCGTTCGACGGCCACACTGCGGTGGTTAAGAGGTACGCCAACGACCGCCATTCATACAGCAGTCGCCGACGACGGCAGTCCAGCGCTGCGTCTGGTACCAGCAGCTTCTTGACGTCTGGCAGCTTCCTGGCAACTGGCAGTAGCATTCTCAAGAACTTTGTAGCGACGATCAACCCCGAGCCGGAAGTGTCGATTGCGGGCTGGGTGATCGTAGCTGTGGGCGCCGACAACACCCGCCAGGTCGGCTACGCGTTGACGCGCTACCTGCTCAAGACGGCGCCTCGCCCCGTACTCATCCGATTTTGCGAGCCCGGCGTGTACTTTGAGTCCCTAGTATAAACCGTCCCCATCAATCCGTCCTTGTTACCTTTGAAATGCTCCTAGGTTGCCGTTCTGGTGCGGCAACAATTTCTGAACCAGTTGTGAAATGCAGGATGTGAGCGATCCTCTGCCGCGTTCGGTTGCCGACCAAGAGACTGCGTGAACATGGCAAGCAACTGACAAACGTCCGATGAAGCCTCATGTTGTCTCTCCATCTTTCCATCGCCTTCTTTCCAGCTATCCGAAACACAACGTGCAGCTTTGCTTGCTCAGCTTCTAGAGCCCATTGACCTGCTATTTTGGGGCAGTTAAATGTGATGCGATCAGATGTCCATTTCCCCACGTGCGTCATGATCCACCGAAGCTGCGCCTTCCACAAAAAGACAAGCGCTAGTAACGTGGGGTTCTTTTTCGCGTCGTCCACACAAGCCGTTGCGCTAGCGACTGCCGTGCCCAACGGCTGCCGTTCACAAGAAACGAAAGCTGCAACGCACAGCGGAAGAGAGACGACAAGCCCGCGCTGAGAAACCCCCGACCGAAAGCAAATCCGTCCTGCTGTGGGGTGTTCCGTAAAAAAGTTCGTTGTCACAAGGAAAAAAGATCGCGTCCGCTCGAAGATTGGGGTTTCCGTAGTTTGGGCGTTTTCTGCCAACAGGCGGTACCGTCTGTTCCGTAAAACATGTAAAAACACCTCAAATGGCTGTTTATACGATTGGACTTACTATTTTAAGCGATGAGTGGCAAAATATCGTAAACACGCATTTGCTAGGCGTTCGCCTCTCACTGTTTGGAAAGGTATTTAGAACGTGTTCGTCAGGGA
>AWVV02001056.1:0-11556 GCA_000500205.2 Phytophthora lateralis | reverse complement strand
AGGAAAAAATTGCTGCATCTGTTTTTTTCTTAGATTGTCATTGGTTAAAATAGTTTGTCGCCAAGGACTAAGACAGTACGGTAATGGTAAACGACCACATTTTTCAAGGGGCCTGGTCACATCCGAGCATGTATTTACAACTACGATAAGGCTGTCAAGCAAGGCTCGACGGCGTAAGACCCACTTGAAGCGGTAGAAGCAACAGAAGTCGCTCGCTTCGTGCTACTAGGAATGATGTTTAACTAAAGCCCTCGAAACAGCGCAACGTTGATACTGCAGCCAATTTACGACAAGACCATAGCTTTCACCTGCTACCTTGTGCAAATGTAGCACGCACCGACTTCCAAGATCCTCGACCGTCCGATCTCGCCTTCCATCGAGAAACCGGCCATTTTGAGCTATTCGTTGATACTCTTCAGGCGAAGATACGGTAAATTACGCAAATTAAGCTGTTCACATGTCAGACATAAATACGGTAAGTTTCGCATGAATCGTATAAGCGAATAGGTGTTGTCGATGATTGGCTTAGAATGAGAAATAGATTTCAAGTGTCAGCTGCTCTAACATGCAGAATACGGTACTGTGATTTGCGGCCTCCCCCTCTAGAAGCGAGTGCAGAAGCTTAAAAAGCGCGCGTACCTCGGCGCCAACCTCAACTCGATCCCGCCGCGCACTCGTCGCATTCTTCATCATGGTGCGTGCACATTTGCGTTGTCTTCGAATTTGCACCTGACTCGACTGCTAAACCTCGTATACTCGTGTTGTGACGCGGGCGTATACAACTATCCAGGGAGACGCGCGCATCGTGTTGACGACGCTCATCGACGAGAAGCTCCTGGCGCCCGGTGCGTGTATACACGATGTCCTGCATCCTATGTGTATACTGACTGTACACCTCCCCCCAGGACCCAAGAAACTCTATGTGTCCTACTACCGCAAACGCGTGTACGCGGACCTACTGCCCGACGGCTCCATCCGGTTTAAGGACCAGGTATACACGTCGCCAGTGCCCTGCGCGCTGCACATGAAGCGCACGCTCAACCCTTGTACGCTCCCGTCCCACGACCCGTCCCAGAAGAACGTGTCCTAACTGTGTATGTACTCACTCTTACTATACGCAGCACTCAAGACGGACGCAGGCTGGTCGTCCATGTACTCGGCGGCCTCTGGAGAGAGCCTCAAGGACATCAAGGACCGCCTGAACATCCGCAAGCGCGGCACGAACGCGCGCTCCGCCCACAAGGAGAAGAAGGCGCCCACACCGTCGCCTACCGGCAAAGAGCGGATGGTTCCAGTTCAGGCCAAGCACGAGGCGGCGCCGGTGAGTCGCTGCAGAGACGAGTTGCTCTACTCTGGAGGTGTTTACTGACTGGTTGGCTGCAATTTGTAGAAGTGCACGGCCTGCCGGAGAGAGGCCACGACGGACGTGGCCGAGTGCAGCGCGTGCCACAGCAAGACGCATTTCAAGTGCGCGAGTCCCGCGCTGGAGGCAGCCCCATCGACGCCCTGGTTCTGCGAAAAGTGTCTGACAGGTCAGGCCAGCCGCATCCTCGAGTTCCTTCAGCAGACGCGCCGCGTGCTCGTGGAGAGGATCGCAGAGCAGAAGCAGGTGGAGCAGGACGAAGAGAATCCCATGAAGATGGTTGAGAGCGAGGACGTCAGGATGGAGCAACCTTCTACGGACGAAGTTGCTGATGTAGAGATGGAAGTAGAGGAAGTGGTTGATCCTGACTCTGACGAGCGGGCGAAAGAGTCAAGTGTGGAGAGTACAGCTGCGACGCCCGACAGCTCAAACAAGCCGCAGGAAGTAGCTGGTGCTGACGAAGAGGCAACTAGCGACGCCCCTGCCGTTGTCGAGGCGTCTATGGAGCTAGAGAATGCTAACTTGACCTCGATTGATGCTCTGAAAGAAAAAGAAATCGAGCTGGACGCGGTAACTGCTGAATCCACTGCATTGGTGGCAAAAGAGCCTGACGAGGCTGCTGATGACGGGGAAGAAAACGAAGCAACGAAGGAGTTGAACGACAACGCGCAGCTGGTTGTTGCCAAGATCGCGAGAAATCCCAGCGTACGTGATTCTTGTACCAGTCATCCGACGATGCGAGTCTAAACGCTTCTTACTGTTTGCATGTCTGGTTTGCAGGCTGAGGAGAGGTTCCTCGTGCTAATTGACAGTCTCATTGCAGAAGTATCGTCGAAAACAGATCGGTCTAGCCTGATTGCTAACAGCACCGGCGCGACGCTGGTGCACCTCGAGAAAACACAGTTAGTGCAACTTGTGGAATACGGCAAGCGAGAAATTCTAGCGGTTACTCAGCCCGAAAGTGAGGACGATGAAGAGCAAGGTGGCCACGATGATACCACATCCAGCACCAACTCGGAAGTCGATGCTCTGATTAAGATCTTTGATTTGCGGCATCAAATTCTGTCGTCTCAGTCGCAGTTCGAACGCACTACGAGCACCCTCGCTAAGCGCACCGAGAAGCACCTGCGCAATGCTGAATCCGAGCTTATGGACCTGGAAGAGTCACGAACGGTGGAGGCCAGAACTATCATGAAAGTGGTAGATTTGATTAACCAGTACTCGAGCGACTTGAACAAGTGCGAGCAGAAAATTCACTTCAACGAGACGCTTCTGGAGAGCATCAATCACCGCCGCCATTTTATCCGATCTACCAACATTAACGATCGTTTCGTACCGTCGTACCGCTTCAGCACGAAGCTCATGACGACGAGCAGTGACCAGCTCCTGTTAACCGTGTTGCTGGACAAGCTACGCGATGTGACGGATTCGGTGAACGAGTGGACGAAGATGGAGCACCATTTTGAAAGAATGACATCGAGTTTGAACAAGTCGCTGTCCTTAATTGGTACGAAGCGGACGCGGACGCGGACGCGGACGGGTACTCCTGTGAAATTTCCCCCAACCCCGGCACTGTTCGCCAAAGTGAAAATTCCTCCGTCGCGGCGTTTGATTGAACGTCAGATTGCAAACTATGGGGTGAACTTGGATGCCATTCGTCAGAATCGCGCCCGCATGCGCAAAACACTGTCCGGTATTTTGAAGATCGCCCGGGAGGAGCATCTGAGCGAGGAAATTGTCAGTATGACGGACATGCTGTATCAAAGATGTCGCGACCTTAAGGCTGAAGAGGAGGAAGAGCAGCTGCGGTTGAAGGAGGAAGTAGAAGCAGAAACAAAGGCGAAAGAAGACGCGGAACTTGCTTGTCATGGTGTGGAGAGTACCGATGGCGGTGAGGCAAGTGCGGAAGAGCCCGAGGCGAAAAAGCAACGCTTGACCTCCGTTGCTTATTCCGCGTCCGGAAACAGTTCGAGTGTGATCACTAGCCCCGCTGCAACACCAGTTCGCAAGGTGAACTCATCCAGTGACATCAAAGGCATCTCGTCGTTGCTAGGAAGCGAGGACTCCGACGCCAAGGAGTCAAACCACAGTTCTGTTGAAGGCAAGTCGCGCGCCGACAATGATGAGGACAGCGAAGGAGATCTGGAACAGGCATCTCGCGCAATTGCTGATATTACGTCTTCGGTGCTGCCGGATATTCCAGGAGGAAGCGACTCACGAATGGACTTGCTCAACTCGCCGCCGCCCTTGAGCGAGAAGTCTGGATCGGAGACGGCGCAGGTGTTTGCTTCACAGGGCCAGTTTCTAATCCGCGGAGGAAAGGGAGGGAGTGAAAAGCGTGACGCTCTGGCGCAGCAACCCACCCCGATCGAACCTGAACAGCATAGAAGCCAGGCACCGAAGCCTAGTGGCCAAGCTCCACCGTCATTTCTTGATCAGGCACTCGAAGTTCTGAACAAGCAACAGCAACAGCGTCTAGAACAGCAACGCCTAGAGCGACAACGTCAGTTAGAGCAACAACAGAAGCAGATCGAGAAGCAACAGCAAGAGCTGGAGAAGCAACGCCAGCTGGAGCACCAGCGGCAGCTCGAGCAAAAGCGCCAGTTGGAACAGCAGCGTTTGGAACGGGAACGCCAAGAACGGGAACGCCAAGAACGAGAACGGCAAGAGCGAGAGCGCCAAGAGAGGGAGCGCTTGGAAAGGCAGCAATGTCTGGAACGACAGCGCTTAGAGAAGCAACGCCAGGACCAAGAGCGCAAAGAACAGCAACGCCGAGAGCAGCAGCGTCTACATGTAGAACAGGAGCGCCGTGAACAACAACGCATTGAACAGCAACGCCTTGAAGAGCAGCGTCGCTTGGAGGAGCAACGCCGTTTGGAGCAGCAGTGTCTTGAGCAACAGCAGCGTCTTGAGCAACAGCAGCGACTGGAGCAGCAGCAGAGGCTCGACCAGCAACGACTGGAACAGCAGCGTCAGGATAAGCAACGCCAGGAGCAGCAGCGGTTGGAGCAACTGCGGTTGGAGCAACAGCGTAAAGAGAAGCAACGTCATGAGCAGCAGCGAAGACAGCAAGAGCAACAACGATTGGAGCTTCAGCGGCGGCAGCAGGAACAGCAGCACCAAGAGCAGCAGCACCAGTTCCAGCGCAGTAAAGCACCGGGTCTTCCTCAAGTGGTGCCTCCTGGCTCGTCGCATTTGCAGATGATGAACCAGCAGCAGCAACAGCAACTCCAACAGCAGCAGGCGGCACTTCAACAGCAGCAGCACTCTCGTCAGATGCAGCATCCTCTGTACGGTGACATACCTAAAGGAATGCTAATGTCGGCTGGAATGGGTTCAAGCCAGCAGGACATTTACGTGCAGCAGGCGGCGCAGATGGGAATGGACATGCACGACGTTGTGCGGCACCAAGACCCGAGCCATTTTGTCGGTGGTACGTCAGCGGCCCTGCGCGGAGCCGCTCCCTTCATGCCATCCAACGACGTCCCGCGGAGCGCTGCCCAGCAGCCAGCACCGACGGCTCCGCGGACGAGCTTCTATGGCGACGACAGCCAGGCCGGGCAGATGCACTCGCAAGACGTGTTCGGTTCGCAACGGCAGCTCTCTGACCACCACATGTTCACAAACGAGCTACAGCAGCAGCCTGGGCAACCCCAGTCTCGGGCAATGGTGAACCAGGACTTCCTGATGGGTCGGTCCTATCGTGGCCTCAACGGTACCAACATGCAGCACCCTGGTATGGACCAGACCGACGACGATGAGGTGAACATGGGCGACTGGGGGCAGTGATAAACGTAAAAGGCTAGACGGGACGGGGTAGCGGCACGAGGCCGGTGTGTATACATGTAAGCGAATTGTTTTCTTCGATGCAATACGGTACCCACGGCACTTTGACGTGCGCGATGTACATTTGGTTATTTGTTTACACGTTTGTGTTCCGGTGGTGAACACCCCGTTGCACCCTTGGCAGCGCAACAAGAATGGACGATGCCGGTCTATTAGAATCTCGATCGCAGGAACGCTCGAACATGTGAGGCGAGTCTTCGCTGTTCTTCATGTGGCCTCACATCTCTTGTCGCCCGTACGCATAAATTATGAACAGTTTACTAGGAAGGCGACCCCGCGCACTTAAACAACGCAACAGACTTGCTGCATGCGTCGCTGTGTGTGGTGGTTAGTGGGGTATTTGTGCGCACTGGGTTGGCTGTCTTGCAGCACTGTTGCTCCCTTCAGACCGAGACGGACCGAGCCAGCACTGCCAGACGCTGCTGCAGGTGCTCCTCCAGCCGTCGCTGCGAGTCCAGCGCGTGTGCCTGGTCCTGCTCAACGGTGCGTTTCCACCGGTCCAGCACCTCCAGCTTCTCGATCACGAGCTTGTGCGTCATCACCATGGTGGTCTCGCACGCCGGGAGTCTCCTCACGGCCTCCTGGGCCAGAGCGCTGCGCGGGTCGAAGTTAGTTCGGGCGCGACGCACAAAGTCGCTCACGACCTGCGGGAACTTGGGGAGGCGCAGGCTCTGCAGCTCGGGAGCGAACTCTCGATACCTACGACGGGCCTCGGGCTGGATGCCGATGGCCGCGGCCTCCATGAGCTGGCCAGCCTCCACTGTAAGCGCAAAGGGCCCGTTGGCGAACTCCCTCGCCGAGCCCGAGTACTGTGACGAGACGACCGTGGCCATGGCCATGCGCAGCAGCTGCAGCGCCTGGTGATAGAGTCCCGTGGCCCGGTCGATCTGCTTCTTAATGGACTCGCAGGCCTGCGCCTCCGAGGCGTACATGGCCACGTTCGTGTGCATTTGTAGGGCGTCGGGAAGCCGCAGCGTCCGAAGCAGCAGGCCGAGCAGCGTCTGCTTCTCTCTCTCGAGCTGCTCCAGGCGCTTGGCCACGTCCATGTCTTCGTCCAGGTACACGTCGTCGTCCTCTACGTCCTCCTCTCCTTCCGGCTGGGCGCAGAAGCTGCTCCGAGAGCTCATGGAGAAGGACGACCGGCGCTTCCAGTCGTCCACGAGGGAGCTGGAGCGTCGCTCGAGTCTCTGCAGCTCATCGTCGATGTGAACGGCCTCGGCCATGTGGTGGCCGAGCTTCTTCTTGAGCTCCTGGGCCTTCCGCTTCTGGTGGTCGGACGAGCCCGTGGCCATGGCCAAGTACTTCTTGAGCATGCCACGGTCCTGCTGGGCCTCCAACTGCTGGATCATGTGCTTCTGGTCCTCGCGGATGCGCACGGAGCGGCGGCGCGCGCGGCTGAGCTCCGTCTGCATGGCCACGAGCTCCGGCAGGGGTTCGGCCACGTCAGACGAGAACGCGTCCATGCTCTGGATGCGCGCGAGGCGGGCCACCTGGGCGCTGACCTCCTCAAAGCGGCGGAAGAGCCCGCGGTCCACGGCCTGCTGCATCCAGATGCTGTCCGGGGTGGGCCGCAGCGGTGCGTGCTCGGCCGCGGTCGGCAGGCTCTGCGTGCGCGTGCGCGCGGCCTGGACGGGGTTTACGGCCGCAGAGTGGCGCGGAGGCAGCCCCAGCGACTTGGCCGGCGCCTTGCAGCACGCGGCGGCCAGCGACTCGTCCTGCGGCTGCGGGGACAGCATGAGGAGGCTGGGCGGCATCGGGGCGGGGGGAGATTCGGCGTGTGCGCGAGGCGGCCAATGCGAAACTAAGTGCGACAACCCTCACTCTCTTTGGGCTGGGGGCTCAGCGGCGTTTGGGCTTCAGTGATAACGGGCGGTTCTTTGCGGGTCGGCGGTGAGTGGCCAAAAGTCGGCCAATCGTAGGCAGCGATCGAGCGAAACTGGCAGACGTGTGTTCATCATTTTGTGGCAGAGACGGGCGCTGCAGCAATTTGCTGTCCACTTGAATTTTGCCTGAAAAAAGCCCCCACCGAGCATGACTGACGCTTATCAGTCGAGTCGTGGCGGACCTTCGCGTCGTGTGCGGCAGCAGCAACAATGGCCGGCTCGGCGCTCGCCACCGAGGTCATTTGCAGGATTCATGCTAAACTTTTTGCAGCCGCGACCGCTCGACTTTCTCAGCTGAGCGCGTTTCACGCGAGTCCACCGCACCGCAGCATGCGTTTCCTGGCGTTGTCTGCAGCGGGGCCTCCAATCACTGGATTACGGGTGGGCCGCGGCCGACACCATCTTCCTCCCGCGCGCACGACCCCATCAGCGAAGCGAGCAGAGCGGGGCGGGACCTCCTCATCGAGTCACTCGCTCGCTTGCTACGATCTTCGCACACGGAGTTGCCTTCGCGAGGTTATCATAGCTATTAACAATTGCAACCTGCTACGCTGCCAGCAACAGGCGGTGGTTGCGCCACAAGCCCGCGCGCGCAACGTGGTCGCCATGTGTGAGCGGCTGCAGCATGTCACTTTAGCCAAGTGTAGCCATCTTAAGTCGGTGTCGCTTCGTGCGCAAAAAGAGACCATCACTTTAACTAAGATTCGGCACGACGAGGATGGAGCCCGTTTTCTCACGGGGAAGCAGCGCCAACCAAGGCATTGATTGACCTTTGCCAGGTCGGATGCAGTATGAAAGGCGCTCGCAGTGCCACTCGTGCATCTGAGGATTCGTCTGCAGCTGCGAGCACCTTCGTTGAGGAAGCAGTCGCCAGAAACCATAATTCTCTCCACGCGGTGGCCGTTTGCCAACTGGAGGAGTTGGTCACGCCGCAGTCACTGCGAAGTTGAAAGTTGCAACGTTCCCCCTAGTGGCGCGCCTGGCGGCCAGGAGCACTTCGATCCGTTGGTCACGGTGTAGCAGCGCCCGTGCCCCCCCCCTCCTAGAGCTGTCTTCTCACTGTACCATCGGCAGTTGTTAACCATCTCTAGTTCTCGGCCACGGTGCCCAGCACTATTATACGCGGCCTCCACGCCGGCCACTTGACCAACCCGGGGATATCCGTACTACGGCTATAATGGAGGCCTGGTAACGCGAATGATAACGCGCAGGCTCGTTATATATCGTGTTGGAGAAAAGTGCGCCGGCAACACCTTGCCAAGGCTGCAAGTTGCAAATTACCACTGAAACAAGCAGCACCGCAGCATGCGATCGCGTGAACGCAGAGACAGTGCCGAGTGCTTTGCTTCGGTCTCGTGATCAACGCTGACGCTGACGTGGGCACTGCCAACGCCGGAAATTGGCTTTGAGCTCGATCTGGGGGCGGCACTCGTCTCGACTTCTACACCCGACGCCCCCATCTCGAGCGCACGCTTCTAGTCGGAGTCTCAGCCATGTATACGTGTGCATGCTATCGAGCCGACATCGTCGACGCTCCGAGCCACACGCTCTGTAAAGACGGCGAAAGTAGGCACCGGCGTTAATCTACCGGTAGGCAGCTATAATATAATGGACATGTGTGTCCCAAAGCAAGGCATGAGCAATGTGCTCGCGCTGATGTCCGCCCATGTCCGATGGCATGACCTTCATCGACACCTTCTCGCTTGACAATCATAATGTCTGTCTTGGCGCGAGTGTCGACAATGTCTTGCTTTCACTATGCTTCTACCACCCCAATGTGTCGTGTGTCACACACCAATCTAGGTTGTCCCACTGATGAGTGCCGCTCATTCGCCAAAACTCGACCCAGCACGCGCACGAACATGAAGTTGCCGACGGGCTACGGCTGCGAGACCACGAACGGGGACGACGCGGCGCTCGACGCGTCTGTCGCCACCACCGCGCGCGAGTCCGAGGACTGCGTCAACGGAGTGCTTCGCCCGGCATCGCAGAGTCAGCAGCAGTACCACAACTTGCCAGTGGCCGTGGCCGTGCCCGTAACTGGCTCGTCCTCCGCCGCCAGCCCCGACCGCGCGCGCGCCGGCTTGGCGCCCCGCCGGAAGTCGGCGCACAACTTTTCCTTCCGCTCGCTCACAGGCTCCAAGTTCATTCGCCTGGCAGACTACGCCGGCAAGCCCATACTGATCGTGAACGTGGCGTCGCACTGCAACTCGACCACCAAGGCCTACGTCCAGCTCAACGAGCTGGCCAAGCGCTTCCCGGAGCTCGCGGTCATCGGCTGCCCGTGCAACCAGTTCGGCCACCAGGAGAACCTCAATGGAGACGAGATTTACCAGAGTCTGCGCCACATCCGCCCCGGTAAGGGCTTCGAGCCGGCCTTCCAGCTCACGGAGAAGGTCGAGGTCAACGGCGCCAACGCTCACGCCATTTTCAACTTCCTTCGGATCACGCTACCCTACCCGTGCGACCGCTCGCTGCTGGACGAGATGTCGACGCCCAGCGGCGTCTTCTCGCACCCGATGCGCCTCATCTGGATGCCTGTCACACGCGCAGATGTGAGCTGGAACTTTGAGAAGGTGCGTCTGCAAATGCTGCATTTGTATAGCTCTATTGCTGACACAACAGTTGGATTTTATTTGTTATCGCAGTTCTTGATCAGTCCGGACGGCACGCCGTACAAGCGCTACAGCCCCAAGCTGGACTTTACGGCCATGATCGAAGACATCAAGTTCCTGCTCAAGGTGGACGTGTCCAACGAGAAGCAGCTATAAGGCGGCCAATTTGCTGCAGTTGGTGGACACTCCACACAAAACAGGCAGCTGATAAGAGGACCCGACCATGCGTGCACGGAACCGAAACGGCGACGGGTGAGTTGCTGACTGGTCTGCGACGCCAGCCCAACAAGAAGACGAGACCGAAAGAAAGAGGTATGTTGTGTGTGAGAGAGCTCGGCGTCGAGAGCGCGTCGTAGGCGACAGAATATAGCAGCGTAATATTTTTGCAGTCAATACACCGATACAAGTTACTTTCCGAAAAGCGTCCACGTTGGTCCTCTTCAACACAACACTTGTTTCCACTATACTCCGACTCGATTCTGGCGGTACCTCCTCTCCGATTCGTCCAAAACCTTTCGTATTTTCATCCAATCGTCGCGGCCAGCCGTGAGCCAGCCATTGACGCACTTTACTGGTTACCATCACTTGAGCAGCTACCGAGTACGAGCAGCTTTGTCTCGCCTCCCTCTTTTTCTAGCAGCAGCAAAGCGCCGCCATGCAGCACGACGAAGTGATCTGGGGCGTGATCTCCAAGCAGTTCTGCTCGTTCAAGAGCAAGCTGCCGGGCACGGGCAACATGTTCTGCAGCAACGCGTACAACGTGACGGGCCTGTGCAACCGCTCGTCCTGCCCGCTGGCCAACAGCCGCTACGCCACGATCCGCGAGGAGGACGGCGTGTGCTTCTTGTACATGAAGACGATCGAGCGCGCGCACACGCCCAACCGCCTGTGGGAGCGCGTGAAGCTCAGCAAGAACTACACCAAGGCGCTAGCGCAGCTGGACGAGCAGCTGCAGTTCTGGCCCAAGAAGCTCGTGCACAAGAACAAGCAGCGGCTCACCAAGATCCACCAGTACCTCATGCGCATGCGCAAGCTCACGCTCAAGACCAAGCCCAAGCTCGTGGTCATCAACAAGAAGGTTGAGCGCCGTGAGAAGCGCCGCGAGAAGAAGGCCATGGTGGCCGCCAAGCTCGACAACTCGATCGAGAAGGAGCTGCTCGAGCGCCTGCAGAAGGGCACGTACGGCGATATTTATAATTTCCCCGAGAGAGAGTTCTCCAGCGTGCTAGCCAGCAGCGGCAAGCGCCAGACGATGGAGGAGGAGAGCGAGGCCGAGGAGGAGGACGAGTACGAACTCGACGAGGAAGAGGAGGAGGACGACGAGGATGTCGGCCAGGTCGAGTACGTCGAGGACTTTGACGAGGACGAGAGCGACCTCGAGGACCTCGCCGACGAGTTCGCGGTGGACGACGACGGAGACAGCGACAGCGACGAGAGCGACGACGACGCTCCCAAGTCCAACAAGCGCAAGGCGCCCACGACGACGTCCAGTAAAAAGACCAAGAAGCCCAAGGGACCATACGTCGAGATCGAGTACGAACAGGAACAGGAGATGGCCGGTGGAGACCTCAACTGGTAGAGACGCTGTTACTACGCTCGTTAACCCTGGGGAAATCGAAATAGACTATTGTGCACGTTGTCTTCCGTGGCTTGTAGTTATCAAAGAGTAGCGGGAGGCACCACCAATTCATGGGCAGAATTGCATACATTGGCATATATTGAAGCAGGTAGACTGCGCAAACGCAGCATGAAGTCAGCTACATGTTCCTAGCTAGCTCGAATGTGCGCAGGCGACACAAACTTGCAGTCAACAGAACAAAGAGCATTGTCAAACACGCGACTAGCATCT
>AWVV02001022.1:0-16635 GCA_000500205.2 Phytophthora lateralis | reverse complement strand
CCACCATGCAGCAACTGGCAGTTGGCGGCGTTCACGATGACGTCGGCTGAGCAGAGCGTGAGATCTCCCTGCATCACCAGCAGCTCTGGGCCCTTCTCAGACGTTTTCCATTGACTCAAGACCCTCTCACCTAGAGAATCGTCGACATTATCATTCGTAGAAATGGCTGGAGGGGATTTCTTGGGCGAATTCGAGCCATTGCGACTTGAGTCGACATCATGAATAAGACAAGACCGTGCCCATCGATGCACTTTTGGATCTGAAAATGCTGTGCTTTGATCAAAATGCTCTTTTGGACGAAAGACAGATGTGGAGCAGCGGCAAGGAGAAAAAATAACAACTGTAGTATCTACCCTATAATAAGTGAGGGAATTACTATATTTTTGCCTCTCAATCTACGCTGCTGCTGCTTTAGCTCGGGCGGCTTTTGCACCTTCAGCAATATCTTGTACGTACACTCGGTAACCATTAGCAATGGACTAGAATTGCTGTTTTGTAGTCATCGCCGATACTTGTTCAACAGAGTACTTCTTCACGAAGTGCCAATGCTTAAACGCTCGGAAGAGGTATTCATCGTTGCTTAGCATCTTCGCGAACATTTTCTCGTTTTCCATCGCCTTCGTCGCAGTTGCTTGGAGTTGTGCCTTCTTGGCTGCCTCTTTAGCCGCCTTCTTTGCAGATGTGCCGAGGACATTCTGTTTTAGAGTCTTCAGCCATCCGAAATTCAAGGCTCTTTCTTCTGTGTAGGCATCTTCATTCACAGCTATCGCTTCGAGCGTGCGTAGGAACTGCTGAACCTCAATGTCTGATTTCTTGGTGTCAATCGGGGGCGCAAAAACATTGTTTGCCGCTGCTGAGGCGGTGGGGAACGGGATATCACGATCAAAAAGTGCGATCGCAGAAACCAGCAGCAGGATGTTGAGCGCCCGCATACTGTCTTGGAATGCGGCAGTAGTCTCTTTTGTTGAGATCGTGAGGGCTGACAATTGCGTGACTTGGGAACTCGAAAGCAAATTGCGGACTGAAGTCTACAAACAGAAACTCATTACGATGTCGTGTTGTTAGCTACAGTAGCGCGATCTGTGGCCCATATGGTTTGCCGACAACAAGCTACCTCAATACCTCAATAGGTGCTGTCGGCACGCACGAGATCAGGCAACCTTGTTCGCATTACAAGATTCCACAGTATTAGATATCGATACCGACAAGGATATCGTAATCTTTCTTCAATCGTAATCCCGAATGGGCGACATCGCGGCATGGTATTCACACGCCAGGCGTTGATATACAGGTACTTCCTGTGCCATAAAAGCCCCTGTCTTGAGCCACTAAACCCAGCCTTCTTATTACGCAATTGGCCCTGAAGTCAAACATAAATAAACGTGCTCGGTTCGTTCCCTCGAGTAATTCCATACGACAATGGGGTCAAGTTGCTGTGAATCCAAGCGAGGAAGAACATAATACTGTAAGCTCACGATTAACTTTTTCAAGGTTCGGCTTCAAAAAGAAAGCGGTGGCCAAAGAAGGCACAAGCTGTTGACAATTTCCTCTTCAAGAAATTCGCCGAGCCCGGCAGACGTCGAGTTGAAGTAGGGCACAGCATATGCAAAGCTCTTGCCGCAGCTGAGTGAGCAGGACTTGCGCTGCAATGTACAATTAGTACTACATGTACTCGCTGCGCAGATTTTATTTTGCATCGTGAGCTCAAAATCTCCACAATGTGAGTGATTCAGCACTTTCAAATCAATGTCCTCGGGCTCTGAGCCGTATTACAGCAGTACTTCTTAATTGCACCAGATAATCAATATCTAAGTCAAGAAGAAACTAGTTCTCAGGATGGATTTCTACTTTGTCTTTGTTCAAATCACGATCGAATATCCACGGCTATCCGTTTATACCGCTTCCAAAAATGTATTGGCCAGGAAGCCAGGAAAAGATAAATTGACTTTCGTCCTCACTCAATTCGAGCAACTGGTGAGCTTCATTGACGTCGTTCATGGCTGTCGCGTCGGATGGAGAGGCCCGCAGGAGCCGCAGGAAGAAGCGCCCACAAAGCGGATCGATTGCCTCGGCCAAGTCGAAAAAAATCGGTCGACCAGCGGGGGAAGGCAGTCAGTGCACGCATCCGGGATGTGCCAACAAAGCTCAGTCACGAGGCAAGTGCCGGACACACACAGGCGGCGGCAAGTGCATCCATCCCGACTGCGACAAACAGGCTCAATTCAGAGGCCTGTGTGCTGCCCATGGCGGACGGAGGATTTGTACCGCCCCAGACTGCGAGAAGAAAGTGGTGTCCAAGGGCAAGTGTGCGGACCACGGAGGAGGGCGACAGAGCTCGACACGACCTCGAACCAACGGGTCTAGAGCCCAGAGCAGGAACGTTTCGACGTTACCCACTGCTTCGTACCAACACGCTCAAGGCCACGAGTCGATGATGTCGCTGCTGGTGGGGAACGCGTGGCCTCCGGAACCAGCACACGAGGTGCCAGGAGACATTACAGAGTTCGTCGTGCTTTGACGGTGATGGAGACGAGGACATAATAGAGCGTCAAGCGTGAAGAACCTTCATTTGCTGGGTACATTTGAATGTAAATTGTATTGGTATGAATGTCTTGCTACTAAGTTTGAAGGTGAAGTTGGTATTTTCAGACCGTTGATTTCCTCGGATTCTTACGCCCGTAAAATTAGTGCACGGGCGTTGACGATGAGGAGGAAACGGAGACCACCTCGATCGTGGCTTCAGTTCAAAATCGGCAGGACCCGAAGCAGTTTGTGTAGCGAATCTCACGAATCAATGGCGCAGGCAAAATCGAAAGGCTTTCAACAGACTGAGCACCGACAATGCGCAGCTGCTGGCTGCATCAACAAGGCTCAAATGAATGGCAAGTGCCGGACGCACACTGGAGGCGGCCAATGTTCGCAGCCAGAATGCGAAAAGCAGGCTCAGTTCAAAGGGTTGTGCGTTGCTCACGGCGGACGAAGAATTTGCACGCACCCAGGCTGTGGCAGGACGGCTGCGTCGAAAGGGAAGTGCTCGCATCACGGAGGAAGCAGACGACGATGCTACCCAGACAGCACGGGACGAGCTGCGGCAGCAGGCAAGGATGAAATCCACACTTTCGCATCAAGAGAAATTACGGCGCCTAGTCAAGAGTCCATGATGTCGCTGCTGCTGGGAGTGTGGCCTCAAGGGATCGATACAAGTGAAGGTGACCAACAACTCCTTCAGTCCGACAGCAGTATGACTTTTCCGGCAGCAGATCAATATGCCAGCACCAAACTCTCGTCGTTTGAACCTCCATTGGTTTCTGCCGGAGTTGTTACGCCAATTACTTCGAATCAAGAGTCACAAAGCCACACTTCCATGATGTCGCTTTTGCTAGAAGAGTGGTCTCCTGATATGGCAATGAAATCGGACGGGAGTGGCGAAGTACGTGGCTTCCGAGGAGCTGCAGACAGGTCTCCCAAAACCAACGAAGATATTCGACCACGAAAATCTCGTGTCAGAGCTCTTTGCTCACACGCAGATTGTTCCAAGATAGCTCAGTCGGAAGGCTTGTGCGTTGGTCACGGAGGCAAACGATGTTCACACCCAGGGTGCATCAAAGGAGCCCAGTCAAAAGGTCTGTGCATTGCTCATGGAGGATCCAAGACATGCGGACACGCAGACTGCACCAAGATCGTCCGATCAGCTGGGAAATGCTTTGAGCACGGCGGGGGAAAACAGTGCGCGCACTCGGGATGTGTCAAACAGGCTCAATCGAGCGGAAGGTGCCAGGCTCACCGATACAAATGATGCTAAGGCTTTCGGACTTCTTCAGGTACCCAGAGGATGACGACGACATGTTGAAAACTGTGAAACCTATGATACTATCCACGTCAGCCGATGAGGGGCTTTTGGAGTGTAGACAAGTTTCCTGCTGATAATATTATGACCGAAATCTGCTTAAAATGTTTCTCCTCTACCGTCCATCGTGCGGTGGCGACCTGAAGATAGCATTCCTGTATTTATAAACAATTCAAACCAGTCTTACGACAAAAAAAAAGTATGCTTTTGTTTTTGCACTAAAGCGCGTCCATGTCGAGCTATTTGTTCGTGGCCCTCGATGCTATCGCTAGCTGCTCCAGCGCGTCCGATTCGGGCAAACCGAAGTACATGTTCACACGAATTACAGCACCAAGCGATTCTTCAGAAACCACAAGGCCACCGCACGACAAGGCCATGTAGAAGACGTGGCACAATACGCAGGCAAGTGGTGGTGGTAGGAGTAGCGTAGGTAGGACGACGGCGCAAAGAAACACTTGCATCCCACTGAGCGACTTTGGGATTGAAGGTGGAAATCTCGAAGGTGACAACCGCCTTCACTTCAAATGAGACTTTACACTACTGGCGTATACTGGCACGAACAAGCGGAAGGTCGAGTTGTCTTCGCTTTGTACAGTTGAACCATCGCCACAAGACGGAATCGACAATTTCTGCGGTTTTCTCCTTAATCGAAGAATTATCGAGAATTTACCGATGCTGGGTCTTTTATTTTGTTGGTTAGACAGGGTAAATTTGTCCAATCAAATTTCATTTATAGAGAGAGCCGGAACTACCGTTACTTCACGTCTTTTGCTGGGGCTCTTAGTCGGTGCTAACTATCTGCATACTAAACTCCTGTCTAAACTGACGATCGCCCAAGATGGATGGCTCACTGACGCTAATCTACTTTAAGTCCGATTCGTATCTAGTGTGTAATACACAAGCGTACTTCGTGTAATGTCGGGTGCCACACACCAACTCGTGTGGAGTACGCACTCGTACCTAGAGTGACGTGTGTGGGCCACACGGAAGAACAATGAGTCTCCCCCTTTCATAAGTTCTGTTGCCGAGCAACGGTGTTGGCCAACGTGGCCCCATTACATTAATTATACCAAGCTGGCTCTGGAAGAAGGTGAATTTCTTGACCACGGTGGAGGAACGCGGTGTTCCCATCCAGTATGCACACAACTGGCGTTGTCGAGAACAAAAGCTATTGGCATGGAGAAAGAGCTCCAAATTTACACCCATAGTCGGCTACGGTGGGTGAACCGGAGACTGCGAGCCGTACGTGTGAAAGGAATGGGAACTGTTTGGATCCGTGCTTCCAGGAACAAGCGATTTCAAGGGAGCGTGCTATGGACATGGTGGAGGCGTTCGACCCAAGCACACTGGCTGCTTTGAACAAGTCAAGAGCAACAAATTTTGTGTGAAACACGGCGGGGTTGAGCTTGTGCCCAGTACAGACAACAACGAACAGATTCGAGAAGAGAGCTAGGGTGACGAAACCATTAATAATGTGCCTCTTTGGCTTCGTCGGGCATCGTCATGCCGATGGCTCTAGTTTCACGTCAACAGAATACGCCTGTGGGAGAACTACTCGACGCCAAGGTCCAAACTCAACTTCAACCCGGACCAACTGTCCCAAACCAAGAAGAAACTCGAAATGCTGCAGTTCCCGACGTGCTAAATGCCAATCGCATCACTAACACTGAAGTCCCTATTCACCGGCACGTGTTACTGATAAGGGAAATGGTCAATTAAGCGCCGTTTCAACAGCCCCCCAGCATATTGATCACATCTTTGGATCGGCTTGCTCGGGAAAACAAAGCGTGACAGGTATGAAAAGCCCATGATCTCTACTTTTTCTTTGTTTTTTTTCCTTGACAGACCAATCCAAATGATTGCTTGTAGTGGATTCAGACACAATCAGCAATTGAACAAGACTTACCATTTACTAATGAATTTATTAATGAATCCAGTATAAACATCATTCTTTGCTTTATACTAATGCCGAACACACAATATCATGTGGCTCCGTTCCATCCGAAGCAGGCGTCGTTGCCACAGACTTGACATATACCATCGTCGCAGTCTTTGTAGGTGTCGTTGTCGCGGTATTGGCAGGCGTCGCTCCAGTCTTGGCACGCTTGGCCCTATTTGATTTTGAAGTAGATGCAGCTTTCTCCAGCCTGGCATGGATTAATAGATGTTCGCCCAATGACACACGGCTGCAGTTCGAAGATGTCTTCGGCCGACTACAACAGACGCCCCGCTTGAACTTGTTGTACCGCTTCTTTCTTCACTTCAGCAGGCATGTTGCTCGTTCTGAAGAATGGCACCAACAGCTGTTTCCTACTTTGAATTGATTAAGTCTTGGCAGGTTTCCGCCCACCCAAAATTCGTCCAGTCAGAAGCTCTAATGGGTGCGACGTCGATAAGATTGGCCATAATTGATAGCGACCTCAAACTGGTCGGCGGCCCTTTATTGACCATTTCCCTTACCGGAAAAAAATGCCGAATGATTGCCCCTATTAGGCGATATGATTGCATCACATAGGTCCTTTTTATGAAAGATTGTCGAAACGAGGACGGGTGTCATCTCGCTACGCAGCACATAATCAGAGATGCCGACAGGAAATCTACACCTGCACCCAAGCCTCAGCGCGGTGACAGAACTCTAAGCCGAGCTAGTGGGCTTTCATTCCCTCCTGCCTGCCAAGGCCCATATACAGATTTTCATACCGGAATATCAGAACGTAATTCGGGGTTCCGCTATCAGCAGCGTGTTCCCCATTCGCCGCAGATATAGAACACCACCGCAGACAGTTTGTGCGCACGTTAATTGTGACGGGGGTCACACGCACCTTAGCCTCAGAGGAAGCGTTAACGCACTAACCACAACAGACGCCTGGCGTCTTTGCTGTAAGCTTGCCTTCCTGTCGTTTCCGGGTACCGAGTACCGACTTGCGAACTTCCGGGTTAGAGTTAAACTGACTGTATTAATCTCACTTATAAGGTTCTAACTACTGTTCGGGGCCTGCAATTGCTATACAGACGTCTGCAGGTGAGATGCAAGCTAATCGTGGGTAGGCTGTATCAAGCGGGCAAACCTTGAGAGACAAATGCTAGATACCTAAAATGTACCCCCACCTCTTCAGCCCACGCACAGGATACAAATCGTAAGGGAATGTTGTGCCCGAGAATGTATTCTGCCTGGAGGGAATCATACAATCAGACACGGATTGTCAACGGTCGGACACACTAACTCAGCTTGGACTATTGCGACTAGGGCACCTAACCCTAGGGAAGTAAAAGCGCATGCCCATGTCATTTCCGGATTAGCGCTGTACCTGTAAAGGACCCGATGTCTTCTACTCTCCGGCCCTCAGCCCGGGCGTTCGCATGCACCCCGGGCGCTGCTAGAGAGGAGGAGAAGTGGCCCACACTAATCACGGAGCTTGACTATAAGGAGCTAGGTGATGAGGTATCTGGACTGGTGCTGCCAGCACCGAAGGCTACGGTGTGGCCAAGCACGGACGACTGGACGTTGGTCATCCAGAGCCCCTTCCTGGAAGACCAGCCATATACCCTTGAGCAGGTGCTTCTGCAGAGGTCGCTGTCGCTGTCGGAGGAGCTCGGACGTTCAAGCCAGCACGCGGACAAGGGAGGACCAACCAGCAGTAACCCAACGGAGGACAGTACTCCACCTACTATCGAGCATTGTGGACATACGAACAAGGAGCATGAGGTCATTGCGATAGGATCCAGCGAACAAAGCGTCGGCGTCGCCTGCGCAGATATCGCAGCGGGAGAGCTGTGGAGCCACTAGAGCGCGAAGTAGCGAACGAGGATGCTGTCTTCACGACGCCGGCTGCTGACGAGCTACCTGCGCAGCTGCCCCTATCAATTCCACCTTTTCTCCACCCCATCTCCGGGGCTCGAAACATCGCAGAGCCCGGTGCGGTTTACAACATCACCAAGTGCTGGGACGTGTGGGTCTCCTCGACAGGACTAACTACGACAGGCCAAACGAATCCTACCTCGTGCAGTGGTGCGACGACAGCCACCGCTTCTGCGCTACATGGGTGTGGGCTGCTGAGGACGGCTTAACCAAGAAAATGATGCGCATCGACAAGTGGAAGGATCAGTTTGCTAATCTGGCCTACGCGGAGTTCAACAAGAAATTTCCATCGAACTTCACCGATTCCGCGGACGGTCGCTGCTTTTTCGAGACTGCAAGGATCGCGTGTCATATTTTGGGCGACAGCAACATCGTACCACTGGAACTGATCGAAGCGTTTGAGGAGCGCCAAGTTACCAAGAACACTAAGGAGCAGAAGGACGGTGTGTCGAACGGTGACATCAAGAAATATCTCGCGTTTCTACGCGAGCGTGGTGCCCCTCTCGCGTGCAACGTGTTTGCTGAGAACAAGGCGCGCACCTCTGTCACCAGTTTGTCTGGTCTTGCCGACTATGCGTCAGCACCCGGGGTATATATTGTTGGTGCATCGTGCGCTCGCCGGATCAAGCACTGTTTCGTCATGCGCGTGTACGACAATAAACAGCCACATAAGGTGTTTGACGGCTGGTATGAAGGCGGAGAGGACGATGAATTATACGACGAGTCGCTCTCGAATTTGAAGTGGATTCGAGCGTGCAACTTTATTCGTCGCTTCGAACGCGTCGGTAAGGTGTGTCGTAAGCGGAAAGCCAAGAAGTAGTTAGAACTGTCGCTTTTGGAAATAAAGACTTTGTCTCCCCATCTATTAGTTTTAGTATTAAATAATCACGGTACGATCAAATCAATCACGGTAGAATCCCGGTACGAACAAATGAATCACGGGACTCTTACCCGTAGTACCGTATTCGGACTTTCCTACCCTAAGCAACATGGTAGTACCATGACCGACTAAACTGTACAGTGAATGATGCTGTCCACTCGTTCTCTCTAGGAATTAGTATGGGATCGTTGCAAACCCGTTCATTGTGGGTTTTGCTTTTCCGATGGACAGTCGGTTCTGAGTGTACTGCTGGCGCCTTGACGATCCTGAAGTGAAGGAATACGTCTGGTCCCGGCAAGACACTCCACATGCAGACAGGAAACGGCAAGACGAGCGGTCCCTAAGAAATCGTCGGGGTTGACAAATGCGTTCACGATTCTGGCAACTCGGCTTTAGCGACATGGAGGAGGGTGAAGAAGATGACCCGCGCGATGAAGTTGAAATGCTCGAGATGTGCGTCCGTGATACAGAAACAGAAATATGTGCGTCTCCAGACTCGATACTTCTTAAACGAGCTCGAAACGGCTACCTCAGACGACGTCAGGTGGCTCGCAGAGAGATATGAGGCGTCTTAATCAACACAACGTTCGGAACGCTGAACGAGTAGCAGCAATGTAAGAGCAATAGCGCCCACCATGATACGGTGCCACCGCCGTCCATTGCGGCCACCTCAGCAGATGCAGCACTGAGTAGCAAACGTTAGCGTCGTAGCTAATCGTCTACTTGAAACGTTGCGGTATGTAGTCCAACGTTTCATGGAAAAGCACAAATCACACACCACGAAAACAGATTTCATGAAACGTAGCTCTTATCCAAGCGAAAATGCTGGTCCTACTGCAGGCGCTCTACCTTTGCGCTTGCGGCTTCTGTTTGCGAAACGCTTCTTAACTTGCTTGGCTCCTGGAACATGCCTTCCGGTGGTACGGAGAGCTGCTAGAACATGAACACTCATTCGATACTTGTGCCCCGAGAAACACGGGCAACACTTACCTTGCATGTCAACCCTCCAGCCATCGTCAGACAGGTCCAATCTCTCCATGTTGTTCTTGTTGCGCTTTCCCAGCTTCTTCTTCTCCTTCATCTATTCCGGGATAGGAGGGCGAGGAGGGGCTCCGTGCTGGTACACATAAGCTATGTGTGTCTCACTTGGGTCGTCGAGCAGGAAATCGGGACCACACTTGTACGCTCAGCCGACCGTGGTTTTGCAAATACTTGTAGCGCTCCTGCAGTTCTCGGTTTGGCTTCGACTCTACGGCAGATGCGAACGTGCCTCTGGTTCGATGACGACACATAATTGTTAGCTGCTCGGCGAGCGCGACCAGCTTCAGGAGCGCTCGTAGCGAGTAGTCTCTCTTGATTGCGTTGTTGAACTGCTCTACAGGATTGTTTGTCTTGGCGAATCCAGCAGGCGTATGATAACCCCAGTCACCAAACTGGGAATCGATCCATTGCTTTTTTAAGTAGACTGAAAAGCTGTTGAGCACCGGGTACGAAGACCACGTGATGTCGCTCAGCTCTGTCGACTCACAAGTCAGGATCTTTTGTCTCCAACCACACTTGTCCCGATAAAGGTATCGCACGTCGTGAAGATACATTCGAGCAGTAGGTAGCTCATTTTGTGGTCGTCAAATTTGATTTTACATAGCTAACAGCGCACACTGTAACTTGTTGGAGTCCGGAATGTGCGGCAGTGATCCAGCCAACGGTTGACTTCTTGCAGGCTAGGCTGATCCAGACGTACGATGGGCCCATTCTGGTTGAGCGGGCAGCGGAGTGTCGGTTTTAATATAAGAGGGGCTGTAAGCGGGATCGTCGAGCTGTGGCTACGAATGTCCGCCACTAGTTCAACGCCTACGTAAAACACGAGCTTGTTCCTAAAACTGAGCTTAGAATCTAGGAGATCGCATGGTGATAATTCTTAGAAGCCACGTCTGCTGCACGCGCTTCTGTGGGTTCTCAAGCCACGTTCCTCCCTCTCCAGTGGCGTCGGCGGCGCATGCGAGCCACCAGAATGAGTACCTTCGAGGTGGGAGTACGGCATCGGTCAGACGCGGAAGGAGGCATGACACCTAGTTTTCTGAGCGGCACACACTAAAATACTTCCTAATCCAATGATTTGGAAGCGTCCATATGATTGTGTGCGCGGTGTCTGCGACATTTCGACTTTGGCCATGGCGATGCCTGTTTGTTCGATGTGCTGGCAGCATATCTGAGTGACAGTGTGCCTGTGCGATGTACCTCAACTATTGTCTGTTTCAACGGTGCTCTCATTCTGCCCGCTGTGAGCGAAGGCAGGTGCTGTATGCATGCCGAGATCACTTGGTGCTCCGAAGAGGACAGCATCAAGCCTATCATCTCAGCAGGTTGATGCGTCGACCATGGTAGCAGCGAATTGCGTCCACGGCAAGCGCGTATACTTTCAGTCTGCAGTAAGTTACCTGGTGCTAGGGATGCATGTCGTACCCATGAAGAAGGAAGCTTGAGTTTGGATCCTGATTGCCGAAATCCCGAGGGTTCTCAACTAGTCGAGCGCAGTCCTCACAGATGCAAACAAAGTGTTTGTATCGCGGATGGGCCAAACCTGCTGGGGACACTGGCCGATGCAATACGCATAGCAGTATCATGCGATGCTCGTATCCAGGCAGCTCCAAACTCGCTACCAAATCTGGAGGAAAGTCCATCGACCACGGCGGAAGCGATATCCACAATGTTCCGCCAAGACAATTTCCCAGGGAAAATACAGTGCACACATTGAATACTGCAAGCGTCATCAGAGTCTACAATGAGCCCTCAGTAGCTGGCCAAAGTGAAGCCAGTCATCCCAAGCCCGCAGTGCCAGACCAGTGGGAGCAGAGTGAACAAACGTTTGCAGCCCAGGTGCCAATTGTCGACAAACAAACAACGGCGGGAACACCATTTACATGCACACACGATACTGAGGAAACTCATAGCACCCCAGCTACGTAGAATGTTATCAAGGGTCCTGGCCTTACTCAATAATCTCTACTGTAACGATTTACAGCGTCGCCAAACGACGACTGGCTCCTATGGAGCTCACAGCCAGGGTGCGTAAAGCCTGCCTACCTAGACGGCAAATGTGGCAAACATCGACGATACACCCAGCATTTCTGTCGTCGGTTGGCTCATATAAATGGTCTTTGTATTCAGTATGAGGAACGCAGAAAAACTGCTAAGCTGAAAGGGATCACCAAGTCTCGCTTCATGAGCGACTCTGTGGATGTACTACATGTTAAACGTGATAGCTTTTCGGAACCTGGGTGTACTATTGTACTGGCGAGATGAAATTCACCACCGGTTTTGGCGGCATCATATTTCCGCGAGGAATTGTCAGCCGAACACAAGCTTTTTGTTGTTGGAAAGCTCCATATTTCCTCTTTTAGGTTATATGGTTTAGAGCTTCTATCTCGCTGGCGTTCTCTAGCTGAACTTAAACGAAAACGATAGGTACGTTGAAATCGTTAAAAAAAAAACGAGGCTAGAACATGTGAGATGGTCATCACGTAATCAACAGACGGTTTGAGTGGACCACTGTGGGTTATATTACTAAGCCTATTATATTTAATAGCCCGGGACACTAATATACCTATGCAAATTTATATTCAAAACATAATGACTACGGAAACTGAGCACTGTCAGTTGTCGGCTCGGCTATCTGCGTGCGTTAAAGTTTGAGACTATGTTTTGCAAGAAAATATTTCTGTAAGCAATTTTACCTTCGGACTCGACGCGGGGGTCACGCGCACGAGGCATATATCAATTCATTTCAGCTCGTCTTGCATCGTCCGCCCCAGCATAGTAATTCCTGTCATTTTTTTTTCCTCGGCTACCAAGATATTTGACGTGACTGACGTTTTTGATAAATTACGGTCATCCGATAAAATCCTTTGAAGCTGTCCCACCTCTGAACTCAGAGGACATTCGCGTAGAGCGCAACTCGCCGTGAAACTAGCGTCCTGGCGCCTGTTCCAGTGAGCCACCGTGTCCTTCACCGTGTCCTCCGGAACCGCAAGACAATCAGCTACACGCTAATGTACAGCTCGTTTCTCGGGGTTCCGTAGTTCGCGAGCTTCGTTCAAAATTGATCGTGTCCACGATGAGCATTTTCTCGTATGCCGTTAGGTGCCTCATGCCGGAGGCAAAAAGAATTGTGAAGCCTAGCAAATAGGAAATATATACACTCTACGTGCTGAGGATTGCAATGGTGTTCTTAGATTTTTGGTACGGTGAATAGTTATTTATTTATGTCCAAATGCAAAATCTGGTGGTGGATTTCATCTCACCAGTTCAATAGAAGGGTTTTGAAAGCCACCAAGTGTCTCAAGCCCAGCTAACCCCAATCCTGCGCATATCCTGGATCCGAGACGTACATCTGGAATACGAGGTTGTTCTTCCAGCACGATAGTGACCTCATTGTTTTTTTTATACAGATTTCCATGAGCCAGTCGTGTCACACACTCGAGGCTACAGGCGTCCCTTAACTAAGAGAACGAGAGTAGCGCCATGTCAAGGCGGTCGTCCTCAGTCATCTGCGAACACAGCCAATTTTGAATTGAGCAGTGTAGGTGACAGATGGGAGCACACAGAACTTGTAGCGTTTGTGCTGAGAAGACCGTGTCACAAACTTGTATTGCAACCGGTCGAGATATTCAGTGTTCACATCCAGTCGGGAGCAACCAAGTAACTCCCGAAGAAAAAGAAACGAGATCGAATATGCTGGGATCCCGAATGTTCGAACGAGGGAGGGAAATGCTTTACCAACGCAGGACTCAAAATGTGTACGTATGAGATATGCATGATGTTTGTCGTAAGGAACAGTTCATGTGAAAATCACCGAGGAATTCGTGATTTTTCATTCGGGGACGACGAAAGCCAAGCCAAAAAGCTCCGGTAAACAATAATGAATGTTGGCCTCTACATGTACATATGGAGACCTTTTCAACGATTGCAATCATGGACTGGTTGTATGGCATTTAGGACGAGGGGGTCCACCAAATAATACTACGTACAATGTAGAAGTACTACGATCTAGACCATGATCTCTATAATGCGGACAACCTGCCCAAGATTAAACAAGAAAGGAAATTGCTTGATGGAAATGGGAAGCAAAACTTGCTTGTGATCGGCCATAGAGTGGCTGTGCTAACATCAGCAGGACCTGTTATGCCGATTGCTTCGACTCTAAATGGAAACGGTTGCAGATTACCAACCACTTGAAGAATGTCTAGTATATCTAGCTCGAGAAAACCTCAACTTTAACCCCTACGGCGAATTTCGTGGTCGTTTGGAACATGTTGCTACAATGCATCAGAAAATCGTGTGGTTGTTATAGTAGCCTTACATTTGACCCAACTGGTGATTGGAATATCGGACAGTTCAGACAGTTTTGAGACGCCAATCACGCTTAGTATCTACTGCCGACAATTGCACAATGCAAGGGACAATACAACGTTGAGAACGTGGAACAACCACCTTTTTTTTCTCGCCTTCGAATCACTTTTATCGCTGTGTTTGGACTGTGTATGTAATGAAATAATACATTCACGCCGAAGTGTATTCAAATGAAGCTGACACGTGCATGCTTCGAACCCTATAACTACGCGCGCAAAGTTAACAATCTTAAATGAAGTAGGACGTGCACAGTTAATGTAAGTGATGATTGACGGAGATGTGGTTGCTTGATATGAATTTAAAAATATTTAATAGACGCTTGTTAGTGATAGAAACCAAACGTATTAAAGCCGTGCGTACACGCACAAACAATGACAATCTACGACCATATGATACAGACTTCATACACACGGGTACAACAAACACAAACTATTCAGAATATATTATGGCTCTCGAATCCAAAATTAACCCAAACGCAGAGAAATTGTGACTGCCTTGGCAGCCAGTCGTCCGTTGTGGTTGCATGCATGTTGCTCCAGTGTACAGGGATTTGATTGTGTCTCGAAAGTAATGACGACTTCATGTTGTAGATATAAGTGCATTCACGTCTCTCGACAACATCCTCACTACTTCAATCTCAAGCCTGTTCCCATTCCTCATGTCCGCGACAGGCTTAGTAGAGGTATCTAAAACCCAGATAGGAAAGCACGGTGCGTCTAGTTCTGGCATCGGACGAACTTGGTACTCGAATAAAATCAAACAGTACAGCCCGCAGGAGTTGATATCTTCTTGGTACGGGGTCAGCACAGGCTTGAACTGGAATTTCCTCACTGTTGCCGGGAGCAGCGCTGTGAGAATGTTCTCAATGTGCGCTTAGTTGTTCTTGTCTTGGAACAGATCGAACGTACGAACGACCCATTCACGGAAGTTGAATACTGCGACACACCAGTGCTAATCTATCCACACCAGCATTAACACGAGCTTGTTGTCGCTAGAGAATGGGTCCGTTGATGCTATAAGTTCTTGCTGGGCAACAGAGTTACTCATGTGAGCATACATCTGGTTCATAATGCCACCTTCCGTACTCAACGCGCACTCTGTATGCGTGGATAGGTACCCCAGCACACTTCTAAAGGCATAGTTTGGGGCCACTCCTCTCGGCGGAACCATAGGAGTTCACATATCTCTATCGGGGCAAACGCGCTGTTGGGCAAAGTACCCAGACCCATTGGTGATGTGTGTGCTATCGAGAAGAACGACCTCGGGGAAGCCAGGAAAACCCTACACATCTGATGGGACTGAAGAGCGATGGTTTGCGCAGCCTTCTTCTCGTCTACAAACACCGTGCCGACATTACTGACAGATGCGCAACATGAAAGCAAGACAATTTCCAGCCTTGCTTCGACAGTGGTGGAGCCTCGCCGTTCCCGCTTTAGACATTGGATCAGGTTGTGCACGTCGTGTAGAATAACTTTCTTGTCTGAAGAGCATGCATACAATCCTCACATACATGTACAAGTACTGTCCGTCGAGCATAAGTAATCTACTGTACCGGTACATGTGTAATACTTCGAAGTAATATTTCAATATTACTATTTTGAAATACATTAACTCTAAGTTGGGACTGCGAAATCAATTTCACGTACACGTTAGCAATACCAGGACGCATAGTTTCTTAGCTAAACACAAATAGGAGACCCCCCTCCTCCCCCTCAATTTCCGTACACGAACGTATCGACGACGCAGTTGATTGTTGGTGCGCGATCAGGCTCGGATATAAGCCCAAATTATTCTCGTCAAATTGCAAAATCGTGTAAGATCGACTTGAGTATTGTGCCTTCCAGGCATTGCGTCCGAAGATTCACATCGAGGTAAGATTTGTATATTTTCGTCTTCACAATAACGACCCTCTGACCTTTCGTTGAATCAACTCTTGAGCAATTAGTTTGGTCGAGGACGAAGCCTAATCTTTTCGTTCGCTCTGGCCATCCTCATTGGAGACGAAGGTCGATGATCGGTTCTAATATTCGTGGTGTTGCGAGGTCAAGGTGCTCAATGCAAGCGACCAGGGTGTTTTATTGAGGTTGGAACTAGTGGTTTTTCCTGTGAACACAACTGTTCACATCTAAGATGCACTAGACCAGCACAAGAAAATGGCATATGTGGCGAATATCGTGGTGGTTAGAGAAGAACTATCGCGGTAATGTGCAAGTCGGGTTGGCTAATTAAAAAAGTGCTATCGACGGAGTCCGAAGTAGGTAGAGGGTATCTGCTAGAGACCATTTGACGAAGCAAACTTCTGAAAGATATGCACACGGTGTAATATATGTACTTCCTGACGGTGTATTGGACTCCAGTTTGTGCGAGCACAAAATCATTTGATGGATACTGTCTGGAAATGCAAGTTCTAAAATGAACCGACTGGTGCCCAAAGTCCCCCCCCCACTTGAGTCGAGAGGCCACTCACTAGATTGCTGACGGTGGATGCAAGCAGTGCGCTACAGTGATAGGCAGATTCCGGACTTCAGTCCGGAAAGCTGCAATAGAGTCATACAGTGCGACACAAGACAATAATCCGCCAATCAGCGCGGGATTATTCATTCAGGGCGTCGATAGTAAGGGCAAAAATCATAATTTAAC
>AWVV02001012.1:0-16231 GCA_000500205.2 Phytophthora lateralis | reverse complement strand
TTGCACTTTTACATATCGTAACGTAGTAGCAATATATTTTATTGAAACCAGCAATGGAATAAAGCTCTCTCTCTCTCTCTCTCAACCTTGTCTCTCACGGAGTAAAGCACCCTGAAGACTGAGCATGCAGACGTGGTCTCAACGTCAACAACTCAAACGATGAAGGAAAGGCTGTCACATTCAAACCTTTTATGATTAGATGCAGGTGTTAGACTACAACATCTAAAGTTTATACGCCCGATCCTTGACCGTCCTCTCCATTACCGTACGTGTGGTCCTCGTTCTCAAGACACCCCCATGATTCCACTCGTACCGAGCTTGTCCTTGGGATTGCTAGGGCATTGGCACGTTGGCGGAGGATTACTGAAGCAACACCTTCTCGACAACAGCTTCGCGCACAGGCAGCAGATGTTGAAAAGTGTCGATGTTGGTGTAGTTGGCCATGTTCCTAGGGTGGCCCTGCGCGAACAACGCTTCGAACTGCTGCTCCTTGCGCATGTACTCGCGCAGGAAGTAGTCGGTGCCGAAGAGGTGGTGGATTCGCGTTTCGTGGAGACGAACAACCACGTGATCCAGGCGCATCCAGTAACGCGACAGCACGAAGAACCCCGACGGCATCACGCGCTGCAAACAAAATCAATAACGGCAAGCGTGAGAAAAAGCCTCCAGCAACGTGAAACACACCTCATGATGCAGTCCACTCACCACTTTGATAGACATGGCAGAAGTTCCGTGGTCGTGGAGCTCGTCCTCGTACAGCCCAACATCCTCAAACCAGAGAATAGGTTCACGCTCCTTCAGCTTTTCAAAATTGATGCGCTCCGTCGTGGCCTCAACTTTCGCTTCCTCTTCGCTCTTCGTAAACGTCACAGGTTCGCCTTCTGACTTGGTGAGACGCTGCAGCGATCCCTTGTAATCCGTCGTGTAGGTCCAGTCGTACGTGATGTTCAGCACCTTCACCTCCTCCCTGTTCGCATAACCAGCCACCACCGTATCAGCGCCTAAATATCCCACGACCTCAATTCCTCCACAACATCTCCACGTACTTGTTGGTGTTGTGCTTGGCGATGGCGACCTTGAGCTGCTGGTTCGCAACGATATCCTGCGCTTGGTCACTTTCCGGCGGGGGGAAGTGTGCTCCCTTCAGTGCCTCCACCGCCAGGAAGTTGTAGCACACACCTGACGGCTCATGGAACAGCAGCAACTGGTTCTTGCCGAAGACCATCTCGGGCGGCGTCAACTTGGCGGCCTCGCCAATCCTATCCACAGTGCAACGCAGTACATCAGAGCCCCCTTCTCCCCATATAATTCAATAATTCCCACTGCAACCAACGCACTCGTCCACGGTGTCAATGGGCGTGATGTGGGTCTTATTGGAGCCTATGATCCAGCCGTGCAGGCGGATGCCCTTGTGCTCCACGGGGTCCGCCTGCGCCTCGATGTGGTTCTCGCGGCGAGAGTCGCCCAGGTACACGAGACTGTCGGGGGGAGTACTGCCCTTGGTAGCGTCGGCAGTCTTGTACAGCACCTGCAGCAGCTCCGGGGCGCCGTTCTCCAACGTGAAGAACCCTGTAGACGTCATCTCTGTCCTCAATTGTGCTGGTTTGACAAAATACAATTTATGTGGAACACAAAGCACTAAAATGGATACACTACGAGATGGCTTCACTGTGAAATGGCTACATTAACATGATGCGTGTCAATTGGGCTGAGGCAGTGGAAGTGCAACATCAGCAGTGGGGTTGTGGCGGTCACGTTCGGGTAGAACTGCTTCAGAACTGCCAGCACCTCGTCCGTTGACAAAAATCCAGATTTGTGAAGCGTAGTGGGGTCGATGGCGCTCAGCTCCGCGGTTTCGATCTGGTCTATCCGTAGGTAAGCGAACTGCTGTCGCATCGAGGTGACATTCTTGCTTGAGGTCGTTGCTGCAACAAGCGAGAACGGGTAGATATCATTTAAGTCCGAGTTGTAATCACCTTCGATATCGGACAAGAGGCGCATCGTGATCGTCTTTGTGCCTTGGAGGATGCCTTCAACGAGGTTTGCACCGAAGTCCAATCGCGGGAAAGGTCGGTCCTTTAGCAATGCAGTTTTTGCTGCACTCAGTAATGCTCCATCAGTCGAGGCAAGGATGGCCTGGAACAGATGCAGGTCTCGCATGAAGTGCGGATTGATCTCAATCCACGGACGGATGATCCTGCAACGAATTCGAAGTTCTGTTAGTCTGTTGGCTGGGTATACACTTGCAAATAACGGTAATCGCCGCATCACGCATTCTCACCTGATTTCATCGACACAATCTTGAACATTTTGTTGCTTCGAGTCGTTGACGAGCATCCACGCTGCCACAACGGAGGCGGAGCGCGATCTACCAGCGATGCTGCAATGTGAAAAAGGAATTCAAACCCGTGAGTATGCCCATCAAATACGAAAACGCAGCACAAGTAATTGCGTTTAGCTCAGCGACAAACGAACCAATGCACCAACACACTCTTGCGCTCTTGCCCGGCTTTCTCCCTGCTCAGCCAGCATCCAAGCGCACGACAACGTCAGCCAGCCACCTTCACAACACTACAGCAACACAACTAACCCAGCTCCTTACACAAGCTCCTTTAATGCAGCCAGGATCCCCGGCAGTCTCCGCAGCAAGTCCCCGTCCCTTGAGTCCTCAATCTCAACGATTTTCCTTGCAATCTGCAGCTCTGCGTACGCTTCGTCTACTGAATTCGTGTGGTTTGACACTGCCGCGTCCTCTTCTCCTTTCCCCAGCAATGCAAATGCTGCCCCAATGCGCAGTCGCTTCAGTGCACTGATGTTCCTGGCGGCGTCGATGGAGCCAAGGAACAGTCGCCCCGTGATATGCATGGGGTCATCATCCGTCATCTCCTCCACCTCCTCCTCTTCGTACTCTTCCTCTCCGTCTTCCTCCCCACTGACTCGCCGTCCTTCATCTCCGGACGCGTAGGCCTCGTACCAAGTAGTCGAGGAACTGTCCGCTGCGGCCATTATTGAAATGGCTACAATTATGAATCACAGTGTACGTATTCCACACAATGTACCCTGAAAGGGGTACCCTCAATCCGACCGCCTCCAAGCCAGCGCTTGGCTCTAATCGGGAAGAAAGCGACGGCGGACCTTTGTGCAGGTTGCGTGCGACTAGAGCAGCGCAGTGTATCTGTGTGTGCATCCCCTTTCGCGCTCTTCTCGTGCCAGAGGAGCGATCCAGAGACGCAGGTGAGTGCAACACGGCTCTCGCAGCGCTCTAAAGCCCCCGTTAGGCCCCACAATTCCGTGCCAAAGGGACGCGTCATGAGCCAGCCAACGCAGACGGCTGAGGAGGCCGAGATGGAGCGGCTGTTCGGCCACATGGAGGATCTGCGCGTGTCTGAGGCGGCCCGCGCGTCCGCCAGCATCTCGGAGGACGACGAAGAAGAGGAGGAGGAGGACTCGAGCGCGCTGGACGATGACGACGACGAGGACGACGAGGACAACGACGTGGAGGGCAGCGACGAGGAGGAGACGAGCTGGATCGCGTGGTTCTGCTCCCTGCGCGAGAACAGCTTTCTGTGCGAGGTGGACGAGGACTACATCGAGGACGACTTCAACCTCACGGGCCTGAGCAGCATCGTCCCGTACTACGACTACGCGCTGGACATCATCCTGGACATCGAGACACCTAACGACAGCAGCCTCACGCAGATCCAGCAGGAGATGATCGAGTCCGCCGCCGAGATGCTCTACGGACTCATCCACGCGCGCTACATCCTCACCACCAAGGGCATGGCCGCCATGCTCGACAAGTACCAGAACGTCGACTTCGGCCGCTGCCATCGCGTGTACTGCCAAGGGCAGCCCGTACTGCCTGTGGGCCAGTCGGATGTGCCCAGACACACGACTGTCAATGTCTTCTGCCCCAAGTGCAGGGACATCTTCTTCCCCAAGTCGCAGCGGGCGGGCCGTACGTTGCAAGATGAGGGGGCTGAGATTGACGTGCGAGGGGCTCATGTTGTTATTGATTTTTATTTACGCAGAGATCGATGGTGCGTACTTTGGCGCGACGTTTCCGCACGTGTTCCTTATGACGCATTCCCATCTCGTGGTGCCGCCGCCGACACAGACTTATGTGCCGCGCGTCTTCGGTTACAAAATCCACAGCTCCAGCGAGTACTACACCGGCAAGAAGAAGGGTTCGTCAGGTCGCGAGCGAGAAAAATACCGGAAAGTCATGACTTTGATTGACCGCTTGAAGGGTCGACCAAATGACGAACAGGCTAGGTGAACTGACGCGAGAAAGAGACCCTAGATGGACGGAGTAATAGGGGCGATAACGGGCATCTTTTGCTTCCTGGAGAACTCGCGATGACGGCGACAAGCGCTGCGTATTACTTTGCGATAGCTCTCGGGTGGCTCTCTGGTCGGACTATGCTATTCGCTAAATATTTGACTAGCGGTGCAATTAGATCGGCGGCGTAATGTTCATGTGCACCGTTTGTTAACCCGCTTGCAGAGTCTGGGCGGTCATCTAGGTAGACCCACGGTTGTAGTTTACTCACTTGTGTATGGTAGAGGTCTGTGTATTCTTGTGGTACGCATTTCCATTCAGCTGGCAGCGACGCATTCTCAAGGTACGGCAAGAATTGCATCGACTTCCCAGTTGACGTGACCGCTTCCGTCTTGGTAGATCAGCAGCGAAAAGAAGTATTCGCGCTTAGACGTGGTCAGGTATTGCTCGATAAATGCAAGCGACAGTTGCGGGCTCGTGGACCACGTTGGATCAGTCTCCCCCAATGCGTGTACGTGCATATCGTCTACAACGTCGGGCGGCAGCAGGCGTATCAAAGGGAGTGACTCGGGCGGAGCGATCGACTTCACATTCCCTTTGATGACTGGCCTCTGGTACAGCTGATTGATGCCCACAGCGACAGTCAAAATGTGATCTGCGTTGCTGCTTTCGTTGAGCTGGAGCAGTACTGTTGGGCCATCCTTTGTCGGATCATCTTCGCTGCTAACAGCGCTTACTTGACCCACAAATCCAACGTGCTGGAGCTCATATGCCTCCATGTGCAGCAGTAGCTTGGATAAATCACTGCAACGAAGCAGCCAGAGCCAATTAGACCTATCCTACAAACTCAGTTCTCCTCTCTGCACGTACCTGAATGAGCACACCTCCAGACCAAACGTTTCCTTAAACTGATCAATGTCAGTTGGGAGGCTGTTCCGAGGACGATACTTCTTCTCGATGTGCGAGGCTAGCTTGCTTTCCCCCGTGACCTTGTGCGAGACAAGAGCAGCATTCTTCTTGACGTTGTTCGCGAAGTAGACATTCAAGTTGCACTCCTCGATAGAGCGGAACGGGAGCACAGCTTCATTCATGCGAAGAATTGAAAACACGCTCGTCGTCGCATACTGGATTCGCTTGTCCGCAGTTGTAGCACCCGGTAGGATGACCCACTGAAGCTTGGTTATCATCAGGGTGTTGCCTGCTTCGAGAGATCGAAACACAGCGGGTTGAGAGCACTCGTCAAGTCGGATGACAAGTTCATGTGACGAACTGCTATCGATCATTTTCACCCACCGGAACTCCGTCACTTTTGGAGAGTCCTCATCCAATCTCCGCTTCCGGCCCCGGGAAATTTTGCCAACGTTCGATAGTACACCAACGAAATCGAAGTACATCACGGCTCGATCGTTGAGCGCGCCCTTACCCCAATATAGCGTGTTCAAGCTGCTCACAAAACTGCACTCGAGCCACGATGGCCGTAATTGTTGGAGATCCAGAGATCCACCTCCGGTCTGAGTATCCTGGAATATAGCGTCGCTGACCTCCAGCAAATGCGGTGCCAACTTCATCTGTTCTAGTAACGCCCAATAAGTTCCTGTGAACACAAGTGAGCGTTTATGTCAGCATTTGAGGCAGATCGAACCCATGTGGCACGTACTCGGCACATGGAGAGCGCTTCCTGATGATTCGTGTGGATAGAATATCAACGGAGTGGTTGTCGTGTACTGGAATTCATGGGGACTGATGGCCGAATACCCTCGGAACTGGAGAAGGTCGCCTTCATGCAGAGACAGATAGTACTTTGCGCACATGGACCCGAAAAACGCGACTTCAAACACGCAAGTAGCATCCACTACCCCAACGTCCACATGGTCAACAAGATAGCCAGGTCCTAACGATACGGTATTTGAGCCACGTACCAACAATCGCGTTGAACATGAACGGGAATGGATTCGAGATATCCGGCTCACCAATGTTCATGACCTTGGATTTCACTCGTATAGCCCCGATCATCGGCACATTCGCCTTGCGTCTGGATCCACCCTGTTTGGCCCTCGAAATCTCCTCGAGCGCCTCTTGAATATCGCAGATCTTCTTACATCCCGGCGTGAACAGATTCTCACAGAATTTCGGGTGAATATTCCACGCGACTGCAGCACTCGCTGTCTGCTGTCCCTCCGTCTCCGGGCCGCCGTATTTGCTCGCCCAATTGCGCTCGAGATCGTCCAGTGGCGAGTCTTCATCCGGTTGCCCCCCAGTGAAGCTGCAGGCCCAATCCAGTGTGTAGTGGTCCGACCGAAGCGGCAAATAGTACGCGCGCTCGCCCGCCAGCGGGACCAGCTCCACCTCTCGCGGGTGTACCGTGGACAAAAACTGCAGCTGCTCAACGTCCAGCACCTTCTCGGGAAGAGCTGCGTCTCCACCCAGCGACGTGACTGTAAGCTCTTGCAGCAACACCACGCGGTGTCTCTGCTTGACGTCCTGCGGGTCCTCACTGAACACTTTGAACTTTGTGACGCGCACGACGCTGCGCGCCGAGAGCTCACGCTTCCAGACGAGCGCGTGCAGCTCTGGCGCCAGCACCGCCTTCAACTTATGGCGACCATCACTCAGCAGCACGTCGAACACGTCGCGTGAGTCGAGCCCCAGTCGCTCCTTCAACGCCGGGTCCGCCAGGTCTAAAAAGCGCAAAAATGACACAATTAGGAGCGTTATGCAGGGAATTCAATGGCAGCGGCCGTACAGCGGAACACGCCCAGCACTTGCAGTCGCACGGCAGTGAGCGCCACCGCGTCCTGGTACAGCTGGCGTACGCCGTGCGTCGTCAAACTCGGCGCCTGCGTACTCGGAACACTCCCGCCCATGTTCAAACTATGCCACTCAACTGTAAACTTCCAGACAAAATGTGCTACATTCGTTGTACGAGCATGTCGAGTTGACAAGTATTTGTATTTGAATTTTGCCGCCGTCCATCAGTCCCAAAGTCTACGTGTGGGAGCTGATGGTTGCCGCCAAGTCGCGTCGCGTGGACTTCTCAGGCTCGGAAGTGATCGAGTTTGACGCGGAGCTTCCGCCCGTCGTACGGCTCGCAGGCGTCTGCGCGTCGCAAAGCGCCGCGAGTTTAGCGCTCGAGTGCGAGGCCCGAGGCCTGCAAGCCGCCAGCGTCCAGCAGCAGCACGTGGCAGAGCTGCGGCATGCGCTGCGTGTACGCGGCTTTAAGCCAATCAGCGACGAACTGTGCGAGCTGCAGACGCAACTCCGAGTTGTGGAGCTGCTGCTCTTGTGGGTTGCAGGCGCCCACAAGAGCAAGGATGAGGACGTGCTGGACCCGCGCACGCTGCGGCGCGCGCAGTTGGCTAGGAAGCAGCTCGAGGGCCGCGTGGACGACGGCTACGCGTTCGGCCGCCGGTTCTTGTCCATCTCCACGTTCGTGGACACGCTTAGCGGGGAGGAGCTGCTGGCTGCGGCTCAGCAACGAGGCGTACAGCTGCCCGCGCTGGACGCCAAACAGCGGGCAGCTGTCAAAGCGCCGGACAGGGAGCTGCTGACGGCTGAGGGGCGGTCGCTGAAGGCACTCACACTGCGGCAGCTGGTGACGGAGGCGGAGAATCGGGGACTGCAGGTCGGCAAGACGAGGGACGGGAAGGGGAAGAAGAGCAAACGCGCGTGGGTGGACGTGCTCCGACCCGTGATGGCTGCAGAGGTGAGAGCAGCCAAGATCCGTGAGCAGGAGGAGGAAATTTTAAGGCAGAAAGTGGGGGATACATTGGAGAGGGAGAAGGAAAAGGAACAGTGCCAACGTGTGGTGCAGTTGATTGAGCAGTTGATGAAGGGTACTGGGGCTGGTGGTGTGGATGGCGACTGCGCGGAGCCGGAAGACGCAACACTTGTGGACAGGGAAGAGCTAGGTAAGAAGGCTCAGCAGGTTGAGGCAGCACGCAGGTACTTTGAGGCGCTAGTCCAGACTGTATGCGTGCCTAGCGAGGCTCAAGAGGATGTGGCTATGGAGGAATGAATCAAGGGGTACAGTGCTTTTGTGGACACCATGACGTCTCTTGTTCACTGCTGCCACGTCCTAGCCAAGTTTAGAGCCAAACACAGCGATGCAGACGAATGATGCCGTACACGTGGAGCTTGAAACGATCGCAGAATTTCACGTCGACTATTTTGGCTGCTCCAGGAATATGCTGGTACGCGGCTCGTCAAGCCGCTGGATGTATCGCGGGCTATCTAAAGCCCATGTCAGCCACCAGCAAAGACGGACTCAGCACCAAAGCGTGCTGGCCTCCGCGCCGCGCTGTTTTGGTCGCCTCGCAGGCTTTTGGGTGCATTGACGTGACGTGCTTACCCCGTGAAAGACGACCCAACTTCGGCCATCAAGACCGAGTCCAGGGCACATGACAACGTCGAGAGGCCAATCAGCCAAAATGTCTTCACTACACCGTCGCCAGTCGGCTCTGAACCTGCCGTCTCATGATGCGGGGTCAAGTGCTGCTAGTATCACCAATGGTGCCGAAATTCGGTCGACGCTCTCACTCACAGATGAGGTACGAGACGATGAGGATACGTCTCTGGATCAAGAGCCATCGCCTACATGTAGGAGCTACCGGGATAAAGCAAGCAAAACGTCACGGATATCCAGTGCTGCTTTCGGCAGACAATTCCCAGCAGATTCGAATCCAGAATTGTACGACGCCCACACGGGTTTTCTCGAGGCTGCTCAACAGGAATCATACATACAACGGAGGCGACGTTCGTCGCGAACTGCGTCAGCTAGGCACCTACGGACACTGTCGAGGGACTTCGTACTACCTTCAGTGCCTTCTTCGTCGGTGCGACACGAAAACTTAACCAGTCTCAAGGACCAGTTTCTCAAGATCAAAGAGCGCTTCTCGCCCTCCATTTTACCGCTCGCTACAGCCACTGCGACAGTGACACCATCGTCCTTGATGATGCAGGATGTGGCGACAAACAACGGCGCGTCAACGGTAGCATCAATCGCCGAATCGACTTCCACGCAGGGGTTATCAATTCAGAGTTTACCGGACCAAAGCAACCGTGAAAAGGACGCAAGTTGGGAGCTCCCTCAGGCCCGGGTGGAGCGCTGGTATCGTGAAGATGATTTTTTCAAGGCGTGTATTACGTGTTGGACCATGGAGGCTGGAGCTGCCATTGTCTCGAAGGTTGCACGGGTGGTGTCAGAATGGGCTTTTGATACCTCTGCCTCTGGTACTAGCCGTAGCGCCGCAGCGGGCAATGGTGCTATCAATCCGGACGTGTCACTGCAGTGGATTGGTCGGCAGCTCTGGGCCGTGACAGTATCATTACCACTCACGCGTTCGGGAGAGCTTCACGCTGAGCATATCACGCTTGCCCACCGCATAAACCAGGCAGTAGCTGAAGTTTCCAAGCGTTCTCATGACCCACCGATTGCCTCCGCTACTTCTCCGTCTGTTGGCCCCGTTCCGCAGCCACAGTCACCACCTCTCCTATGCCCAGCTGCTGACGATGCATTAACTGATAACATGGGCGATGGCGAAAACGTAGAGCCTCCAGCGCTTCCACAGCCGATATCGCCAATTCAGCTTGATAGAAGTGACGATGATAAAGAGATCACGATTCAAACGAGCCCATTCAGCACGTTGGTGGCAGAAGACGTCGAGGTTTTACGGCTCACACAAGTTCAAGTGGCAGACAAGAAGCAGGACGACAACGTCAAAGGCTCGTCTGGTACAATCGGGACCAATACAGAACTGCAGCGACACGAAGACGAATCAACCGACAGAGGGCAAAATGACGACGAGGAAGACGAAGAAGACAGCAGTGAGCAGGTATCTGCATTGCCTCTATCGTGGTCCATGTTGTCATTATCGTCGCAGCCTTCTGGCTCATCGGAGCACGCATCATTGCAAGGAGAATTTACAATAGCAGACGATGACAGCATCACTGACTCAGTGGCCCACCTTGCCCCGGAAAAGACTGGTTGGCTCAAGAAGAAAAAGCGTAAACAGCATGGACTCGGTAGTTCATGGCAGCCTCGATACTTTGAGCTCAAGGGGAACCGCCTGTATTATTTTGCCAGTGAGGCTGATGGACTCCCGCGTGGTGCAGTATTACTAGACCACGTCCTTGTTCAACGTGGTCGCGGGGACCAAGCTATGGCCTTCAGCATCTCTAGTGCCAACTCACACCGTCGGCTACAGGTGCTCAAATTTTCGGCAAGGCTCACGCAACAAGTGTTCCCGTACGTTATGATGAAAACTTCAGTTGCTTGTTGTTATTAAGCCCATGTACACTGATCTTACCTTCTTGTTGTTGTTGCCTGTAGGCGAAAATCGATCGAATTGCGTGTCGTCGAGGAGACAGAAGCTGCTGTAACTGCCTGGGTTAAAGCACTCAATCGAGCGTCGCACTACTGCAAGCTAGCATCTGCCACGGCTGGGTCTTCATCGACGCTTCCAGCACATTCGTGTTCATCATTTGGCCCCTTTTCGACACCTGACAAGAAGCGCAAGACCCCTTTCTACCGGTTCCGTTCTCCAACAGCAACGAAGGCTGCCATGGCGTCTTCATCACTATCGCTTTCAGCTGAAAAAGAACGGCAAGATGTGGAAGATGCCGACGCAGAAGAGCTCCGGACTACAACCGCGCGCTGGACGGCTTCGTATCAACAGCTTGGTAGTGTGCAGTACTTGCGCGAGACGGATCCATTACTCTGGGAGATTCACCCGCCAGAGCAGATGGCTATCCGGAAGAAGGCTGCACGAGCTAAGACGCGCGGGGACTATTTGGCAATTTTCTCGCGTCATGCCGAGACCTTTGCTCAAATTTTTCTACCCAGACCTCAGCCAATCTCACTAGAGCAAACACTGCGCGACATCCTTCCTGAGCTATTTCTTATCAACGATACACTTTACGGCGGCGGCGAGCAGCAGCAGCAGCAGCAGCAGCAATCAGCGGGGCAGAGCGGCGGTGATTCCCCTGGACAGCAACAACAAAACCGTGGTCTTGAGCACATTTTCGAGGTGCTGGATGTACACATTCAGCGATTTGCAGCCGCTTCGGAGGAGCGCGTGCGAGCTGTCAGTGCTTTGTTGCAGGCCTGTGCTCGGACTATCAGCGGAGGTGACTCCTATTTTGTGGTGCACCGATTACTCGGGAACCCAAACTTAATTATTCGACCGGCCGAAGCACGCGGAAGGCCCATCGAGATCGACGTGTCACCCGAGCGCCCAAGTCGCTTCCTCATCACGGTGTTCAGTGCCTTCTCTTTTCACCTTCTGGACGACGTAGAACGTTTTGGTGACTCAAATGATGCTAGCGGAGGGGGAATGACGCCTGCTCCACTGCTTCGCGTCCGGACTCGGCATATCCAGGAGTTTGACTTTGCTAGCGGTACTTCTACGCGATGGTTGCGTATCGATGTGGAGGGCCGTAAAGAAGACCATAGCCCCGGTACTGGGGGAGGAGGTGGGTCGTTGCGATGGGGTAGCCGACGCCAATCGCACGAAGCTGCCGAGTCTCGAATTGGAGCGTTGCTGGATGCATTATCCTGAACTGTGGCCCAGCCAAGCTGTTGAACGAAACACACGACATGGGCAATTGGGGCTGACCTGAGCCCGAAGTATCGGATCATTTTTGGTATTACGGTCGATTCGCCAGATACAAGTCGAACTATTTTGGCGTTTTTTCAAGATGTTTCGAAGCCAAGGGTATGAATAATCCCAGACATGAATTCATGATGAATTCGATGGCGCAGCCGTTAGCCGTCTCCCTCACCCGAGGAGGTATTGAGGCCTCAGCTCGTGCAGTTAGTGATGTCGTAACTAACGTCATAACGTCATTCCCAAACAATCTGAATTATTATTATAGGATTATTGCTTCCTCGTACTATGAAGGGCCGTGAGTGTCGGTGGCTGCTTCGCTTGCATTGATTTCATCCAGGGCTTGCTCTGACGCAATTATCCAATCTGTTAAGTGTGTTGATGGAAGTGTATCATCGCTCTTGAGCTTTTCGTAAAAAGTAAAGAGTTCGGAGAAAACTTGCTCGGCCACCTTTGAGCATGAGCTGGTACCGGATGCGCCTGGAAAGTTGAGCCGAACCTGTACGCAAACCCGGCGCGAAAATGTCACGGCGCTCTCCTGAACGGGAAAATACGGTATCTTGACCCCAGCACGAGTTGGTGACGAGACGGTGACAACAAGAATAACTTCGCGCTCTTTGCCAGTTTTACGATAATCAAATTCAAAACGAAGTGTATCTCGAGAGAATGACAACAATCGAGGTTTGCCTTCTGTCGGTGCACCAATATTCTTCCTCATCCACACACTCCTGTCGAAACCGTGACAGAACCTGCGCTGTACAATAACATTGCTGTGGATCATGCGAATCGCTGACACTGATAAATCGCTTAGCGCGACTAGATTGTCCTTGCACGGCCCCCAACCCAGGTGCTCGCACCCCATTAGGTGCTCAGGGTGAACCTGGATGGATAACATCCACAATGCAACTGAAATATCATCCATTCCTCCCAAATCGCGAAGCCGCCGACAATTTTTTGACACGAACCGGGCACAATCCATGGACAAGAAGAAATTTGCTCCGAGCGCAAACGGCGGTAACTCGCTCAGTGGATACTGCTCCTCAGATAGATAGTGTCGGGAGGTGGGGTCGCGATTGGGCGGGATTTTGCTTAGGCTAAAGCTTTCAATGGCATGCACATGGCCAGCGTAAAACAAATCACGCGGACCCAGGTGCCTCAGCCACGTAGCAATCTTGTCCACGCGTAGGTACAGGTCGTCATCAGCGATCATGACGTAGTGCGCGTTTGGGTATTCATTTGCCGTAAAGTGGAGAAATTCCTTGGTTTTATCCGCAAGACGGTCGTATGAGTCATCGCAGTCTAGTTCTTCAGTCAAGAGATCGCCAAAAATTTGTTTTTCCAGCTCCACTGCTTCCCACACGTGGCGTAAATATGATTCTTCAGACGTGCTGTCGGTGTTCTCTTCCTCGGGAACTACCGCATACGGTCGACACCCCAAGAACAACACTTTGACACCTTCTGGTAGTTTCGCTGGATTCGCCCACGTTTCTCTGATCGCCTGTCGGAATGGGAAGTGAGATACGACTGCTGTTCTGATGCCCACGATAAGCATCGGATCGCTTAAAGATTCGTTGCCGACTCCTTCACGAGGTCCATCAAGCCGTTGACGGCCTTCGTCTGGTTGCATTTGCTGCATCTGAGCCCACTGGACAAGCGACTGCAAATACCCAACACGATGCTTCTTGTCGTCTTTTTCGATCTCGCGAGCGATATGTGAGCGGAGTTGAGTTTCGCTTACAAGTGTAAATGTAACTGGGGCCGTTTGTCTGTATAATCCCCTGTCCACAGCTTGGAAAACACCAGACTGTGTCAAGTATGCGCGGACTGTGCAGTTACCGAGTTGGTCGTACCAAATTTTAGGTTCATCAAGTGGCGAGCAGTGGACGATCTCGGCGTTTACTTCAATACACAGGCGACCGCCTGCGTACTGGGTCTCAAAGCGTTTCTCCATTCCGGGTCGAAGATTGATGACGGTCTTGAAGAGGACGGGCGCTTTCTCAAGAGCGCCATGGATCGGGTGGATGATTTCAATCGACTCGACCGAGTCTTCTGCTGGGTTTGAATCCCAGGACAACGGTGCCCCTGCAGCAAGCCTAAACAGCAACCAGATCAAAGCGACAACCACGGTCATCCTTACGAGATCTGGATCTTTTGATAGGCATGAGTCTATTTTTCCTTCTATTTTTTTCATTCTGGCAAATCTAACGTTGATAATGGAGCTCAAGCGCACTCGGGGGTATCTTCGGTTACTCTTCTTCGCGAGATGGTTGATCGCTATTATCGCTGCAACTGTCGCGTTGGGCGCTGTGATCCCCATTCCCCGTCAAGAGGAAGACCCTGTGCACCGATTCCACATTGTCCACCCTGCCAATGGGGTCCGTGGTGACGCTCCCGCTCAAGTTTTCGTGTCACATGGACATCACGAACATGGAGCAGTACATCGCGTACTATGCGGGAAAGCGAGTGTGCGTCGAGTTGCAGGACGTCGTGACTAAATGCAATCCAGTTCTTCACCCTGATATTATTTTTCACGATCTACCGGAGGGGGACCACACTGCACGAGCCTTCGTTACTGACGATGGCGGTGTTGAACGGCAGCACTTGACCCGTCCAACCAGGTTTTCCATTGTGAGTGAAGAGGGTTATGAGGTGCACGCTGCAAATTTGGTGGAGCAGAGACGTGCATCGCTTGACCTGCCGAGGGATGTAAATCTACTCGAGTGGGTGAAAGAGCAGCACGAAGAACTGCCAGACATCGGAAGCAGCGTGAATACTCCTATTAGTTTGCACGCGGACGGCACGGAGCTCGTGCTGGTCATTGGGATAAAGACGGCCGTGGTGACAAACTTCGCTCGTCGCCAAGCGATTCGAGACACGTGGGCACAGGACGCGAGGAAATACGGAGCGAAAGTGTTGTTTCTGGGCTGTAACCCAAACATGAGCGGTGTACACGATGAGAGAGACCAGCAATACTTGCAGGATGCAGTCAATGCGGAGAAGAAAATTTACGGAGACCTGCTGACGGAAGAGCTTGAGTGTGAAGACTCCTATGGAGTGTTGGCGGAGAAGGTGGTGGCCTTTTTCCATCTTGCAGCGGCCGAATTCACACAAACGCCGTACGTAATGATTGTAGATGATGATATCTACTTGCGAGTCGATAAACTAATTCAGCTCCTTCAGCAAAAAGGGAGGGAGAAGGGAACGGATGTATATGGGTCAAGCGTGGAGCTCGAGTTTTACTCGTATTTCTCTTCCTATTCGTCAAGAATCGCACCAGAACTATTTGCCAAAGCATCAGTATCCGATGAACAAACTTCTGCCCTATGCATTTGGTCCTCACTACGTGATTTCGATGGATTGTGCTCGCTTTCTTTCAAGAAATTATTGGCGACTGCGGAGTTTGAATGGACTGGAGGATGTCAGTGTCGGGCTGTGGTTACTAGTGAAGCAAGTTCACCTGGAATACACACAACTGTTTTCGCATCTTACTATCCAGCCCTGCAGACACAATTTAATCTCATTTGCAGAGTTGGTGTCCGTATCATCCATACGAACCTTCTTGGAGGAAAAGCGTTTTGCCATGGCTTCGACCGCCTCGCGTGGAATCGCTATATATCTCCCTCTCGACTGGAAATGGTCTCCGCAATTCCCACCCCCAAACCACGAATTGTACCAACTGTAGCTTGATGTCCACACAAGAGTCATCTCGTCTGGACACTTGCAAGTGACGACAACGCTGTCGGCTCCAGCCAATGCAGGGATTGAGATCTCATATATCCCATCAGTAAACACCTTCCCGTCCTACCTTTGGTCTCTCTTTCTCGAGGCTAAGCAGCACCTGCCGTTCACAGTCGCAAACGCCAGCTATTTCGACTTCGCAACAACTGTACAGCCGAAAATCCAAGATCGCTGCCACCAACTCACGCAAGAAAGACCCATCGACCTATCGCGAGAGGAGCTGTGGCGGTATAATCTTTTCCAGGCAGACCCGGTCAAGCCAGCTCTGGTCGTTGCGTACGCACCGAGCGCTTCATTCTCGCACGTTGTGCTGGAATGCCTCTTTGCCTCCGTTTTTGAGGCGCAAACGCGTCCTCTGTTAGTGATGCCTGTCAACTTCCTGGAGAAATACTATGGTATCTCTCCCGATGTGTTTGTCTTCGGTCCCTTGGGTGGTAAATGCAATCCAGCAGGGGCACCCGAGTGCCAGAAGATGGTTGCAGAATACTTCGAACGCTACAGTAGCAGCACCACCAAAAGCGTTTATAGCAGCAGACGCTACAAATCTGGCACAACAATATCAGATACAAACACGCAGTTGGTGATGCTGTTAGGTGAGGCCTGGAGC
>AWVV02000985.1:0-17491 GCA_000500205.2 Phytophthora lateralis | reverse complement strand
CCAGTACTCGGAGAGCGACATCCACATCAATGGGGACGTTTCTCAGGCTGGTGGAGGTTCGACGCCTAGCACGAGCTCAGCTCCGGCCACTTCATCAGAATCGAGTGGTGATACTAGTCAGATGTCAGGTGCCGTGTCCCCTGCGTCGTCTGAGGAGTCTAGCAGCAACGATGATGGTAGTGAAACCTTTCAATGGACACAGGCTCCCAGTGAGAATGACGATGGCGGCGGCGATGCCAGTAAATCCCCTGCCGCCTCAACCGAGTCGAGCGGGGATGACAAGAACGATGGCACGGACGAGGATGACAAGAAGGAATCCACAGACGCTCCTACGTGGACGGAGGCTCCAGTCGACGGCGATGAAAAATCGGACGATGACAACAAAAAATCCTCCTCAAATGAGGACTCGACCCAGCAGGGCACCTCGTCCGATGGCCAGAGTGTTACCCAAGGGGAGGTAGCAGGCGAGGCAAGCGTTCGGAGCGATACGAGCGCCGCTGCTCCCACAGCGGTGGAATCGGATGCGGCCACCAAGGAGTCTGCGCTCATGCCGACTCCGACAACTACAGCGTCGAAGTGCAACATTCGCCGCAAGAGGAATTAAGGCCGCCAGCACAGGCACTGGCGCTTTTTATTTGTTTCGTTGAAGGCTTCGTGAATAGTTTCACGTGAAGCGCAGTGGCGTTTTTAGTGTGCTTGGAACAAAGTTGATGTCTTTTATTTCTTCATCCAGCATATACTGTGAAACAAAATCGATTTAAGGTTACATTCTGGTTCTGGACCAACTCGGTAAACCCCCTGGTGTCGTGCTCCAGCATGAAAACTATTAATACCGGAATGAACTCCTGTAGATGTAGATTTGACAATTACCGAGGAACTCGGACATGATTGCATGGCGAAGGAAAAGAGTGTAAAAGTCGGCTCTAGTTCCGCGATAACAGAGTGGTTGACCTTCGTCGCTACATGTACCGGTTGGGGCCCATATTCAACTGTTTGAGCTGAATGCCGCGAGACAGCCATATTGCTATGCCTCAAGCGATCAAGCGAGTCGATCTCATGCTACATGTACAACACCAAACAATCGAGCAATCGGAACATTTGTGCGGAGCACAATCAAAGCCAAGTCCAATTGCCGCTGCTGAGGCTCTCCAATTTGGAGAATCCAATGTACTTCAGTGGAGTTGTGGTTCGAGTCTTGACTCAGGGAGTTTTTTTTTTTTAATAATGGTGAGGTATAATATACACAATATTATTGTGTTACTTGCTTCCTACGGAACCTGAACTCTAATAACCATTCCAGATAGGCTTTTGACTCAGGGAGTTCACGTACGAAGTAGCAGGCAGGACCGGGTTATGGCAACCGTGGCCGGATCGGCCCGACAAATCTGTCATTTAAACGGGTTCGTGCCACCGCAATTTACTGTAATACATGCTCCAGTAACATCCAACGTGAGCCGGGCAGAATGCCCACGTTGGCGACTGATTTTTCAGCAGCTTCCTCCGTCGCCGTCTTGCAAACCTCCTTTGCGCCGGCTTGTACACTGGGACGAAACCTTTGCTGATGATTTGCAACGCCTTCTCCAGAGAGCAACATCCATGGCAGCTCGTCAATCGATAGCTGGAGACTCGGATGAAGCTTTATTAACCTGGAAAGGAAGTTGGCACTCGCTGAGGTACTGAGCGACAGCTTGTCGAGGTTTGGTGGAGCTCATTGGCCGATGGCGACTGCAATCTGCCGGCATCTGGTCGCAGCCCGGCTTTCATGGGGCGGGTGGACTCCACCGTGGAGTCTTCTTCCTACGCGTCAGGACGACGCCGCTCCGATGATCGGGAAAGCCGTTCCGCCCCCAAATACCGGTAACCAACATCACCTATTTGCTACTGCGACCGATCCATCAAAGCAACTAACGCTACAATCGGCACATGAACTAGAGGAGTAACTTGTCTAACGCACCCGACCGACGGGCGCAGTAGTGAAAACCTGCAACCCTCCTCGTCTATGCACACGGCTTCCGCACTCGCTTTCTCTTCTCCATAACCATTGTAGTGTCAAGGCCCCAGCAAGGCACTCAAGCATTCCCTCACCAACGTCAGCAGTCCAGCAGAAAGGGGACGGGGGACCAGGTGCAGACTCTCGCTCCGTCGTCACGTCGGGACTCCGCACTCTTCTTGGCCGGTATCAGACGCCCATAAGCAAGAGAGATGCCGGGCGCTTCCGCCCCGAAGCCGGACGCGCCACCGCGGCTCTTCGGCGGCTACCTGCGCAAGCGCTACGCCAGCAGCGTGTACATGGGCTCGTGGCGCTTCTGCGTGCTGCAGGGCGCGCGCCTGCGCTGGTACCGCAGCAGAGAAAGCGCCGAGACGGACACGCAGCTACGCGGCGAGGTCTGGGTGCAGGCCGTGGAGCCCTGGGACGGCCGCGGCGCGCTCTCGAGATACGCACACACCTTCGCGGTGCGCACGACGTCCAAGAAACTGCTGCTGTGCGCGGCGGAGACGGCGCGCGACCGCGACCTGTGGACGCAGCAGCTGGAGCGCGCGCTACAGCGTCCCAAGACCTCCACCGACCCGCAGAGCGTCAGCGGGGACGACGCGGGCCGCCGGGTCGTCCCGGGAGACATGCGGCCACCGCCGACGCCATGCGCGTTCCCGGCGCGGCCCGCGGCGGCGTCAGACGCGACGTCCGTCCCCTCGGCGCCTGCGGACCTGTCGGTCGGCGCACTGGCCCTTGGTGACGCCGGCTGCGCCGAGTGCTTCGTGCGCTTCCGCCCGCTCATGGCCAGAAGAGTTGTGTGCGGGTCGTGCGCGCGCGCGTTCTGCGCGCGCCACTGCAGCCGTGGAGTGCGACTGCAGCATTTGGGGCTGCGCGCGGCGCGGCGCTGCTGCGACCACTGCGCACAGCGGCAGGAGTTCATCGGGTACCTACGCGCGGCGAAGCGGGTTGTCGAACCCATGGTGAGCCGCGGGATTTCCATGGACTCGCTGGTCGCTCGCAGCGATGCTGCAAACAGGAATCAGCGGGAGATGCTCCCGCGCATGCTGCACAAGCTCCGACACGGCCCGATGACGCTCAACCGCACCATCAAGATCCTGTACCAGACACGCAAGAAGCCGCATCTGTTCCGCGTGGCGTGTGAGCGGCTCCCGTTCTACACGGAGACGTCGGTGGACCGCGTTGAAAATTTGTGGTACCAACTACTGCACCTTGTGCAGTGTCTGGATGCAGAGCCCGCGCCTCGATGCGCAGCGCAGCTTTTCTATCTACAGCGCTACATCCGCGCCATTTGCAAACGCTGTCCGCGCATCGCGCTGCAGACTATTTGGCACGTGCAGGCCTCGGTGGGGGACGGGAGCTACCTCAACCTGCACCCACACACGCTGCTGTCGCTGCTGGGCTTCATCTACCCGAACACGACACTGCCGGACAGCTCGCGGATGTTCAGCATCTGGAAGGACTTGGTGTTTGCCGACTGCCCCGAGCACCAGCTAGCACAGATTTTGGCCGATTTACGCCAGATTAATGCCGACATGGAGAAGCTCATTGCGCTGGAGCCGGATTCCATGATTGAGCGGTGGCTCAACGCTTCCACCTTGCCGCAGTTTGAGAACTGTGCTGCGGAGTTGGCGGCGTCGGGCATCGAGCTGTGTGAGTTCCAGTCCAGCATCCTCTACGACTCGCTGGATGTCGAAGGAAGTAACTTGTCAGATGACTCGCCAGGCACGGGAATTGAATCGCTGGTGCTTGAACAAGTGAGTTTTGTGCAGTCGCTGGCGGCGATTAGCGAACGCCTGCGACACATTCAGCCAGTGTCGGACCGTGGGAAGTACTTGGCGGGCGAGTTAGAGACGCTAAACAGCACGCTCCAATCGTCGGCGCTTTACCCGCTGAGTGCGGCATCCGATGAGCTGTACCAAGTTGTGCGTATTCCGCCGACAGAAGGCAAAGTGTTCTCGACTAAGATGCGTGCGCCAACGCTCATTTTCGTGGAGACCGTCCCAGTGCAAAGTGCTGGTGGAATTGATCTGGAAGACGGCGACACGGATCGTCTTCGCCCGTTTGTCTTCAGTTCTCATCCGCGTAATTCAACGTTCTTCGAGTCAGCGATTCTGGACGAAATCGAGGCTTCCGCCGTGTCCTCAAGCGGAGAAACAATGCTATCTCCATGCAGCAGCTCAACGCTAGCGACGCCTACACCAACTAGCAGTCTTGCTGGCCCCGTGAGCTGCCCGGACGATCTGGTCCCTCTACACGCTAACGGTCCTTCGTTGAATAACCAAGAGACTGCGAGCGACAGAGGACCCACTGGTACCGGTGGCAATTTAGGCCGGCACATGACACTACCGACCAGTGGACGAGAGCCATCATCATCAACCGGTAGTCGGCTCCACGGTAGCATGATGCCGCACTTGCCGCAGCCCAGTCGTGGTAGCAAAATGGGTGCTGGGGCACGTGCCGGGCGTCTGGGCATCGAGAACTTCGTGTACGACAGCAAAGTGTTTGGAGAGAGCTGGGAGGAGCGCAAGGCGCGCATCCAGAGCGAGTCTCCTATGGGGAAGCTGCCCGGATGGAACCTCTTCTCCGTGATCGTCAAGACAAACGATGATTTGCGGCAAGAGGTGTTTACGATGCAGCTCATTCACAAGCTCAAGTCGATCTTCGAGTTTGAGGCGCCCCACTTGTGGCTGCGCACGTACCGCATTGTCGCGACGGGGGCCAATATCGGTCTTCTTGAGACGATTACCGACGCCTGCTCGCTGGACCACCTTAAGAAGACGTTCCCGGGCGGCAATCTGTTCGAGTACTTCCGTAGCATTTACGGGGAGCCCTCTAGCTCCGAGTTCATGGCGGCACAGCGCCGCTTCATCGAGAGTATGGCAGCGTACTCGATCGTCAGCTACGTGCTGTTGCTCAAGGATCGCCACAACGGCAACATTTTGCTGAGTGCTGAAGGCCGCGTGATTCACATCGACTTCGGCTTCATCCTCGGTATCGCACCTGGTGGCATGTTCAGCGTCGAAGACGCCCCGTTCAAGTTGACGAAGGAGATGGTCGATGTGATGGGTGGTCTTGGTTCACCTGGCTACAAGCGCTTCCGTCACTGTCTGTGTGAAGGCTTTTTGGTTCTTCAGAAGTACCAGTCCGAGATTGCCGCGCTGCTCCAAACCACCGGCCAGCACTCTCCGTTCCCTTGTTTCCACGGGGCGAAGCTGGCGCGCGTCATCATTGACCTGCGTTCGCGATTGTTCGTGGGACTTTCCAGACGAGATATTCGTCACCGTGTGGATCATCTGCTGCGCAAGAGCTACAACGCTTGGGGCACTCGACAGTACGATTCATTCCAGCTGCGTAGCAACAACATTCATCCGTAGATGTCAGCATCGTGCTGACGACGTATTTCCAAGACATATCCCCAACGTTCCGCGTTGAAACACAGCTACCGCTCGATGGTAGCAGAGCTATAGCGCCGCTCCGGACCGCCTGTAAGTATTTAGTGGATGGTTGGCGCATTCGTTTTTCGTACATTCGCTGGTTGATCCAGGCATCTAAGCTTTATAATCAGCACGTTAGTTTTGCAGCGTACCAGCGAGAGTTCACGAGGCTCAAGCCGAGCAGCACCGGAAGGTAATGTGTACCATTTTGTCAGCTGCGCGAAGGCTTCATGTGCGCCTTGGTTAGATGCTGGCGAAGGTTTTCGTTATCCTCAGTAAGCATGACGTTCTTGGTGAGCAACTCAGCGCAACGCCGTTCCACTTGCTCCAGCAGCGCCATCCAGTGAGTTTTGCTGCTCGACAAACGTGATTCCAGTTGCGTTTTGGCTGCTCGCAGTGTCTCCAATTCCTTGGGATCAGATGAGGTGATGGCACTCGCAGGTGGTGCTGTAGTGTCGGTAGCTGGTGCCATTTGCTGGTGTTGCTGTTGTTGTAGGGTGAGTCTCCGCACTTCCTCAAGCTGCCGCGTAAGTGCTGCGTGCAGTTCAGTGATGGCACGGACCCCACTCCCGTTGTCTCGAGCTGGTGCAGCATCCTCTAACTGTTGTCGCTCCTTCTGCTCTCGCACCAGATCCGCATTCTGCGCCTCAAGCTCTGCAAGTACCAGTGCTAGTTCCGAGCGCTGCTCTCTCTCCGAGGCTAGTTGCTGCTCCATAGCAGCAACTTGTTCAAACAATTGCTCAATCTTGCCGGCATCCTTGTTTCCTTCTGCAGCTTCGTGATCCTGACCACTATCCTTCTCGTTGTTCGTAGCTTGAACAGGTTCTCGAAGACGCCGCGCTAAGCGCAAACTAGAGCTCCGTGCACTGTCAAGCTCATCTCGAAGTTCTCTTTCACGCACTTGATAAGACGCCAGTAGTTCCCGAAGTGCTCGAATTCCAACGCCTCCGTTCGCAACCTCCCCGCCGCTCCCTGTCTGATGAAGAAGCGCAAGTTTCAACCGGAAGGTTTCAAGCTGTGCTTGTATGTCATGCCGTCCACGTTCCAAAGCGAGCATAAGTTCTTCATGTTCCTCATTCTTGGCCTTCAAAGCGGACGCCGTGTGTTGTTTTTCTTGGGTCTCACGAGCCAAGTCGCGCTGCACACGCTCCAGTTGCAATTCCAGTGCGCGTATATCGTCTGCAAACCCAACACGTTGAGCTTCCAGGTCTTGACTCAGTTGCTGCACTGTGCGATCGCGCTTGGTATCAGCATCTCGTCCAGCCTGCTGCGTCTCCAGTTGCTCCTTCTTGATTGACAACTCGGCGCGCTCCAGTTCTAACTCACGGCGCACCAGATCCTTGCGCATGGCCTCAAACTTTGCTTCAAACCCGGTCGCTTGCTCACGCAAAGTCTCATTGTCCAACCGAAGCTGCTTACACTCAGCGAGTTGTGTATCGACCTGAGACTGACGTGAGCGTAGTTGACTGGCAAGTGCTTCCAGTTCTCTCTGGAATTTCTGCTTCTGGTTAACTGCGACTATGAGCTCCAGACTGAGCTGCTGATTCTTCTTAGCCTCTCCGTCACGAGCGCTCTCGGCAGCCTTTGCGGCGTTTTGAAGCACCGCCAAGTCACCTCCTAGTCGGGTTTTGTCAGCGACAAGCTCATTCATTTTGACGCACAGATCCTGAATCTGCGCGGCTTTGGTAGCGTCGTCCTGTTGGATCTCCACCACAAGTTGCTCGGCCTTCAACAGCTTCGTTTCGGTCTCGAACTTATCGCTGTCTAGCTGCTGCACTTGCGTATCGCGCTCCAATTGAAATGCGACGAACGCTTTGCTTAGTGCCAGCTTTTCTTGCTCGCACGCGAGTAGCTCAGTACGAAGTGACAGCTCGTTGTCAAACAACTCACGATACTTTGCACGCAGCTCTCCCAGCTGGGCGGTCAGTGCGTCCTTGTCTTCACGCAGTATTCGACGCTCCAGTCCGCTCTGAGCCAGTTTGCCTTCTAAGTCATGAAGCCTGCGCTCGTAGTCTGCTAGTCCTTTCCCCACTGCTCCTTCTTTCGTTTCCAAGGTAGGAGGTGCCTGCTTGTGGGCCATGTGCTGCCGCTGGCGCAAACCGCGAAGCATGTCGTTGTTCACTACGGGAAACGTGCACACACGTGGCAGCATTTTTCCAAGCTGCAACGTAGCTGCTGAGCCTGCCATGTCGCCGGGACTGAGGCCCATCAGCACAAACGTGAGGCAGTTGCCTCCCAGTGCATCTTGCAGCAGTGTCGTTAACTGCGAGCCTTGATAGCGGATCGGCAACGCTTCCCCACTACTGTTGCTTAGGCTTTCAACCACATTTTGCAGCGCGAACAACGACTTGTTTAGCAGTGGCCCCTCCGACAAACGCACAGTGGCTCCAGACTAGCTTCATCGTATCAAAACAACAGATTAGCTCACTTCGATCGACGCTCACGCAACAAGATGAGGATACTCACGCGTCCGAGGCGGTCAGTAGCTGGCAGATCCACGAAGTCGAAGAAGGAGTGAAGTTCTTGGGTTGACGCTTCACGAAACCCAAAAGTTTGCTTGACTGCGATCTAAAGTACAAGACATGAGCCAAAGCTCCATGCTAAGCAAATTCTCACGATAAGCAACACAGTCCGCACTTACACGGAGAACGGCGCTGCTGAAGTCGGATGAATTGCCGTACAGACCGTTACCACTGCGTCTTGCACTGAGACCCGCCTCCAGTACTCGCCGAAACTCCGCTAGTGATGTGATAGGCGGTGACTGCGTCAAGTTCTTAATGGTCTTTCCGAATGCCGGGTCGTCTTCGATCACAAGAGCTTGTCTGGTGTCTGCGCTGTTAGTCGCGGTTAAAAGATCCTGGCCGTATGAGAAAGACATTTCGTCAGCAGCAAGCTTTACACGTCAAACTCTGAGCTTCTTGTACCGTGATCGTCTCTTCATAGAGCTCAGCAAACGATACTCGCAGCGAGAACGTCGCAGAAGAGAGAACTTGGTTTTTGGTCGCGCCCGCGACTCCGTCCGTAGCTCCCATTGCAGAGCTCGAGCTGCTGCTTCTCAGCGCAGTGACTTTATTCTGGAGCATGTCAAACAACGTTTGGAAGACCGCAGAAGTGAGACTCTGCTCTGGCATGGGCAAGAACAACACGTTGCTCTTGTGCGTCTTGGCCGAACCGACGACTAGCACCGACACATTTACGCCTTCCACACAGGCTGTAACAAGCGGCCGCAGCGATCTCTCCATCACGTCTCCAGCCGTTGCCTGCTGATAGACATGGTCTAGAGCAACCCCCAAGGTCTGTTTACGATGAACAGCTCAGTATCGTTTCCAAGACTGAAAATGCAACGCGATACCTCTCCTGTCGAGCCATTCGCAATCTCAATTTGCTTGCCGTCCTTCACCCGCAGCGCCGAGCTGTCTGCATATCCCAACCAGCCTTCGTTCAGCCCAACTTTACGGCACAGCTCAACAGTCACGAGAGTGCGAACCTGGTTTCGCAGGAGGTGAACCGAGGTACGCGTGCATCTGCACAAACCAGCAGCAACAATTCCGTCAACAACAACAATCACCACAACAAAGCTTCGACTGTACCTGCACCGCGACACCTCTAGGTCCTCCACGATCCACTACATTCGCCATCTCCCGTTGGTAAATATCCGCGAAAAGACTAGTGTAGCACCCCTTCGCAAGGTCTTGTCAACGATGGCCCCGTCGCCCAAGGTTTTCAGGGAAGAAAGTGGAGTTTGCTATCATGACGCTTAGTGGTTGGGTGCGCGCGTACTCTCCGCACTATTTTCCAGATCATCTGTACATTGAGCCCGGTGTCATTGCTGAGTTTGCGATGCTCATGGGGTTTGTCGTTTGCCTGTACGGGTTTAGACTGCTGCGTGCGATGATCTTCGTGGGCGGCTTCCTCGTCACTGGGTTGTTGACTTCGACAGCGTTTGAAAACACCTTTGGACTGAAGACGTGGGTGCTCGCAGCTTCTTGGATCGGGTTCATCGTCATGGGCATCGCAGGCGGTTGCGTCGCGCTAGCATTTTTCCCGTTGGGCGTGTTCCTGGTGGGCTCCATGCTGGCGTACGCGTTCACGTCGTCGCTTCCGTATCGGATGCTGCCAGGCGAATCAAGCGCGGTTCTTGACGGCGCGGTGGTTCTACTGGGCGGTTTACTCGCGTGGCTGCTGGTGCGTCCGTTTGCTGTTGTCGCTAGCAGTCTTGTGGGCGCCACGGCAGCGGTCTGGGGCCTTGGTTACTTCGCTGGCAAATATCCAAGTGGTGACGACCTCGATCGCTTCCGCTCACACACAGAGCACAGCGGCAGTCACTGGTTGTACGCTGTCCCGGGAATCTGGTGGCTGTATCTGGCTGCGATGCTGGTGTTGTTTGTTGTCGGAATGGTGAAACAATGCCGCGATGTGGACAAGTTGCGAAGCTCCAGCCACATCGGCCGCTACACTGGCTGGCGGTCCAGTCCGAACATCTCGTTTCCATGATCGCTTAGTAGCAGCAAGTGTCTTCATTCGTTACCATGTCTAAACTCGGTTGAATGCAGATTACTTGTCTGCGTCTTCCTTCACAGGGTCCACCACGAGAACGGCACTATCGATGATCGCACGCAGGTCGTCCTTCTCCATGACCGCGCCATTGCCATCGCTGCGAGCAACGTGCATCGAGTCGTCCTGGTACTGGGCAGCGCGGTCCACAAGACCATTAAGCAGGCCGTCTTCCAGCTCGAGCGTGGAGGCAGTCGGCAGGTCGAAGCGCGCAATGACGTAGCGTAGCCACGCGGCGACGTTGGGGCCCTGGAATCCGCTCGAAGCTGTCAGCCGGTCGGCCGCGTTCTCTAGCTTCTCGCGCAGCTCGTCGAAGAACGGGTCGCCCTCGTTCTCGTTCGCCAGCTCTTCATACCGGTCAAACACGAACGGCAGGAACGCCGTGGCCACTTGCGTGTGCGGCAGGTCCGAGATGCCGCCCATGGACACCGCCAGAGCCTGTGCCGCGCCCGAACCCGACGAGTTGGCCGCAATTCCCGACAACAGACTGCCCAACGCAAACTGTTCGCGCAGCACAGCGCCCTTGAGGTCCAACTTGCCTTCCTGGAGCGGTACCATGAGAGCCCCCGCCACAGCCTCGAGACCTTCGAGCGCCAACGCGTCGTCCGCACATCCCAGCAGGTAGGACTCGAGACACTGTCCCAATGCGGTCAGCGCACCCTGCACCGTCGCTCGCAGCGGCACCGTGAGCATTAGCGTCGGGTCAATGATCACCGCCTGAACAACAACCACCGTTAGTCTATTTTCACACGTCGCAGAATTTACGAACACCGAAAAAGGCAACTTCAACATGTACCCACCTCTGGCACGATGTCGCTACCCGCGGCAAAGAGCAACTTACTCTCGGCGTCTTCGTCGAGTAGCACAGTGTTCTTGGCCACTTCGGCACCACTGCCCGCGATGGTGGGGACAAGCAACAGCGGTGTGGTCTTGAGTTGTTCTTGCTGCAACTTAATTTCGTCGATCTCGTCGTCCTCGTCCGTCTCGACCACAAAGTCGTTCACCTTGCCACCGCTCGCCATTACCACAGCCACGGCTCTGGCCAGATCTATGGTGTTTCCTCCTCCGAAGGCCACGACGCCATCTGCGCCCACGCGCTGTGCCGTGGCCACCGCGTGGTCCACGCCGGCCAAAGTGGCGCAGTCGCGCTCCAACGTGTACTGGAAGCACGGCAGACCCGCCTGCATGAGAAGAAACTCGGCGTACTGCGTGCGCGCGGCGGCGGTGGCGTCGCGGTCGCGCACTAGCAGGACCTTGTGCATGCCGCTCGCGCGACTTAAGGCGCCTAGCTGTGTTGCCGCGACTTGAGCACCAAAAATGACGCGACCCGATTGCCCGGACGCGCTGAGCTCCTGCGACTGTGCGTCAAACGCGGACGAAATACGGCGCATGCACTGGAGCGAAGTGAAGGCGCCAGGACGGTAACGACGGGCGCGCGAGAGCGGGTGGCGCAGCATATTGCCGGTAGTGTGTGGCCTTGGCTCCGTAATTTATTGTGCACGGTGATTGGATAAAAGGAGTTTTATTCAATGAATGAAATTCCGGTGGTCGTAATGCTTTGTCTTTGACGTTGCAGCTTGGTGGGGTAAATGGACAGAACTGTCAAAGACACCAACCACGCAGCCCTGGAGTGTGCAGTCAAGGAAAAAAGAGTCGTGAATTCGCTGATACTTATACTACCTCATAAAAAAACGCTTGCAACAATAAGTCACGATGAAAAGCAGATCCCTTGCGCTAAACCATCAACTTGTAGCCAAGAAATAACGCAAGACCAAGTACACAACACGCGATGAGCACCATTCAACGGCTCGCCGCCGGCACTTACCAATCCCACGCACTGGCGAGCTTTCCAAGGAAACTGCCGTCGTTCATCGACATGACCTTCGCATCTTTGATGCAAGGTGCAAGCCTTAGTTCCCGAGGAACACCGGAAGAAATTGGATGCGAAGACTCGAAATGGAATTTTTGTAGGATACGCAACGGGTGGCGCGTACATGGTCCACATTCCCGGAAATGGAACCGGGGATACGGTTACGAGACGCACGGTTGTGCTTTACGAGGACCAATTCTTGCCCGCACCCGCCGACAATGAGATCACGATCGGTACGCAATTAGAAGACACAGTGCAGGATCTCATAGTACGCACCAACCCGCAATTGCGTCTGGAAGCGATCGAAGAAGAAAAGGAAGACGTGGTCATGGGACCGGTCGACTTTGAGGAGCAATTAACAACACCGGCACCAGCTACAACCAGCCAGGAACAAGTGAGAGTAGCTCGGCTTCAAGCTCGGCTGAGAAGTGATCCGCGTCAAGAGAAGGCACCTCATCCTCCCCGCCGATCGAGCAGAATCCCAAAGCCCAGTCAACGACACCTGGACTTCGATGAAGCACATATGCCTTGGAAGAAGTGTGCAACATGATCGAAGAGCGTATGGGCCCAGCGCGCTTCGATGGCACAAATGTGCATGACGGATATATCTACGGGGAATTGACGCCAAGCGACATTAATAACTGATCACTCGGTGTGGAGCCAATCAATCTAGAGGAAGTCAGGTGCATCAGGGCTCCAATTGGAGGACGCGGACGAAATTCTGTCGCCTCCTGCACCTTGAACAATTGGTCGTGATTGCGATCCTCCATTGGTGTGCGCACAGCTCGTACACGCTGCCTACCAGATCGCTCCAGAATTGTCGCCGTGTACTTCTGCTGGTTGAGACGCACCTATTCGCCTCCAGCCGACCATTGCAGCTCTAGACCAAGGAAATAGTTAACGTCCGCGTAATAGTTGACACTGACGCTTGCTCAACAGCTGTCTTGAGCTCAGTAAGATCAGCATCTTGCATGGTAAACGCTAAAATGTCGTCCACGTACAGAAGAACAATCGTCAAGTCTTCGACGCCTCCTTTCACGAACAGGCATGTTTCTGCCGCACCCTGACGAAACCCGAGACTCAGCAGGAACGCTGTAAAGTTGTCGTACCAGGCTTTGGAAGCCTGCTTCATCCCGTACAGCGCCCGCAGTAGCCGCCACACGTGCCCACCAGGAGACTCAAATCCTTCCACTGGTTCGAGGCAGATTTTTTCGTCCAACTCCGAGTTTAAGAATGCAGTTGTGATGTCAAGTTGCATGGGGCGCATACGACGCTGCACCACAATCACGAGTACGACTCTGACGGTGGTGTGTCGTACGACGGGACTGAAGGTCTCTGTATAGTCTTCCCCATAACGCTGGCTAAAACCTTTTGCGACGATTCGAGCCTTGTACTTGTCCAAGGTTCCGTCTGCATTCACCTTCTTCTTGAAAACCCACTTGGACTTGATCGCAGCACGACCTGGAGGTAACGGAACCTCCACAAACGTCTCGTTCTCCAAGACACTTCGGATTTCATCGAACATGGCGTCCTCCCACTCCTTTCGATCGTCAGCCTGCTCATCGGTAATCAGCAGACCTGACATTACCACGGCAGTGAGGATCCTGGCTCAAGACATCGAGCGTCCTACGGAAACCGTGCAGCACGGCGTGGATCGCGTGTTTCGTTACCTTAACGAAACACGCGACTTTGGACTCACGTTCAAAAGTGGGGCGGGTGAAGGCCTGGTCGTGTACTGCGACGCTGCATTTTCAGTGGAGAGGGTTTAAAAGTCTGCGACAGGCTATGCAATCTACTACGACGGCTGCCTTGTCGAGTGGGGATCCAAGCGACAGTCTGGTGACAGTCAAGATTGAGTATTTCCGAAGCAAGCTCGGTGTTCGTCGAGTGGGAGTGTTGGACGAGCGACGAACGGAGCTGACCACAGCTAACCACAATGGCAATAGCTCAGACGCGCATTGTCAACGAAGGTGCATGACTGGTACAGACCGTGCAAGTTGAAGTCAGGCACCACCTCGGGTCATCTTGGGTCATCTCGGAGAATCCAGTTGCCGACAACCAATGATGGGGCGCCACGGACACGCATCAGGTGTGTTGTGGCTTCATGTAGGAGAATTACAGGACAGCAGTAGCAAGCAGGCTGTAGTTCGTTTCTTTTTAGGCTTTACCCCACATCAATCACTTTCCAACTTTCCATCTACTCCTCAAGCCTCCAGTATCCCACCGCTGTCGCCCTCGCGTCCGTCTTCGCCAACTTCCTCTGCATCTAAAAGTCTTTCTAACAATCTGATGCCACATGATGAGGTCTTGGAATTCGCCACTCTTGGAGGTTGTATCCGGGGCGTGGTTGATCGGTCAGTGGGTCTCGTAGTAGATCTTTACACTCGTGCCGTCAACGGAGTCGGCACTAGCGGGCACATATTTAGAGTAGCCACTGTGCACCGAAGGAGACACAGCCAAGAGCACCGGATTTGGCACGTCCGGGTTGTCGATACACACGACGACATGGTCCCAGTCGTGGCGGTGTCCCAGGCGCGTGGACGGCGAGTCTTTCGGGAAGTACCCGGTGTACATGCTAGCCCACACATCACTATACAAGTGGAGCGGCCGTACACCTGCGAGCACCAACCAGAACCTTTGCATTTGGAACTGGGTCCTCCAGTTGCTTGAAGCCCACCGCTTGTCAGCCCCCCTTCATTCACGGCGGGGTATGGGTGACATCCGTCGGTGATGTGGATCTGAGGCTTGAACTTGACGGCCGCTTATTCGGAGATCGGTGTGTGGTGTATTCCCGGGTCCGAATACCAAAACCTCCAACACAGCAATGCGGGGGCCAACCCACACGGAAGTAGTAGCCGAATATATTGACGTGTTGGTCACTTGGAATATTGGAAAGTTGTCCATCAGAATCTTGCAGTGACTCTTACATTGGTGCTTATCCTCGCCAGGATCTGCGATCCGATCAGGCTCGAGCACTCCCGTCAGACCGTGTTCCTCGAACAAGCGTTCATAGTCCACAAAGTAGGCGCCCCATCGGTGTTGAAGACAAACATTAAACGCCTCGTTTCTATCCAGCACTGCCAGACAAAGACCAACGATGTGCATCTTCGCAGACTTGTTGTCATAAGGGCGAAAAAACAACAGCATTTTCATCAACTGTCTGCAGAAAAGGGCGACAGCACAAAGAAGCAAGAGACTCGCAAGTCCGATGGAGTCAAGAAGATATCCACGGGAACTAAGGGCGCTCCGAAGGACACCAAGGAGGCGCCCAAGACAAAGCATAACGCTGCGGCAGACAGCAAGGTGGTAGGTATCCTGTAGGGTGTGCAAGGGTCCGCATCGTATGAATGACTGCCCAACGGCTACAGCCGAGGAACGCGAGTCTGCGCTTCAACGGGCCCGCAGTAATCGTACAAACGAGATCACTCGCGCAAAAGTGGTGCGCGAGGGCGCCCAAGATGATGGGCAGTCTGTACTGATCAATGGGGTGGTGGAAGTGAACTTATGCCCTGACTCGGGGGCAGAACCCAACATCATTTCTCAGCGCGTGATATTAGCCGCTGGTGACTCAGTGGAAGTGCCCGCAATGGCACCTCAGTTGGCACTTGCATTGGCTGATGGGCGGCAGGTGTATTGTAACGAGGAGTGCACGGTTGACCTTCGCAGTACGACAGCGGCAGATCCTGTCCACGTACGTCGGACGCGTTGTGTGATTATGGCTGGTGATGAAGAAGAGTTTATCCTTGGCAATGCCACGCTCAAACTGCTCGGCATCGACATAGATCACATGCTGGAACAGCTTGCAGACGCTTCAATCGATGGTGATGCCGGCGGTTATATTGAGGAGGAATCATCGATTGGGACCGCCATGGACGGCGAACTGCATGACTGTCTTGAGCGAATGTTCAGGGATGCAGAGGCAAATGGCTTCACTGCTCGTCTGATGCCACTGCTGCGAGCGATCGTGCTCGAGTACAGGGACGTTTGGAGGATTGGCATTGGACCTGATGCTACTGCACGTGTGGAACCGTACAGCGTGACGCTCGAGCAGGATGCGCATCCGTTTCGGTGCAAGATGAGGCAGTACCCGAAGCTGCAGAATAATTTTCTCACCGATTATGTGGAGGAATTAGAACACTATGGTTTTGTTCACCGCACCGACCTTAGTAAGTGGTGCTGTGCGGCTGTTCCGGTGCGCAAGAATGACAGCACGGTGGAGTTCAGGATCACCAACGACTAACGCCTTGTGAACCGCATGACGATTCCGATTGCTGGAGCAACACCAACTTTGGCTGTGGTGACGAAAAATGTTCATGGAGCGAGGAGCTTTGGGACTTTTGACCTGTTTAAAGGTTTCTGGCAAATACCACTCGCCGAAGACAGCCAAGAGAGTTTTAGCTATGCAACGGGCACTGCGGTCTACACGTCGACTCGTGTACCTCAAGGAGCCATGGATTCGGCAATTCATTTCCAAACTCAGATGCAAGGTGTGTTCAGGGACATGCTATATCAATGTGTCCTCATTTGGATAGATAAACTTGCACTTTACGCCACCGATGACGATACTTACCGCAACCGATTGGTTACATTTGTACAGGTCCTCCGTGAAGACAACCTGAAGGTGAATGTGTACTGTTCTGCAGAGCCATTCACTGGTGCGGCAAGATCACTGACGGTGTCGGTGTTCAGCATGATCCTTCTCGTTTGGAGGCACTGCGTTCACTGCCATTGCCAGTGACTACTACAGACCTACACACCTGCTCTGTTCGACGAATTGGATCCGCGACTAGCTGGTGAATTATGCGCGAATGGTGCTACCGCTGCAACAGCTACTGGATGATGTGTTGGAGGCAAGAGCAGAAAAAAACGTTTAGCAGAAGGAGTACGAATCCAGTGGGATCCGGCGACCAAGGAGGTTTTCAACGCATTGATTGATCTTTTGACCTGCTCAGCTAAGCTGGCATTTCCAATCCCCGACGCCACGTTGGTCATATGCACTAACGCGTCGCACTTTGGGTGGGCAGTGGTCCTCACTCAAGTGAGTAATTGGCAAGTGGGCGTGTCTGTGCATGACCAAGTTTACGAACTACTGATCTGTAAAGGGGGCACATTTAAATGGGCACAACTCAACTGGTCAATTATCGAGAAAGAAGGGTACCCCCTTATTCGAGCCTGCACTGACCTGGGATACATATTGCAGCGGGAGAAAGGCTTCCTCCTGTTCTGTGACCATGCCAACTTAATCAAAATCTTCTGCCCAGACAAGGAGCTCAAGCAGCACATCCGTGGCAAGCTGCAACGGTGGGCGATGCGCCTGACAGGGTACAACTATGAAATTGAACCTATCAGCGGGTGTGCCAACTTATGGGCGACTATAGTTTAGCGGTGGGGACCGTACCAGTCTTCTGGTGCAAGTACAACTGTGATGAGGGACAGTGTCACCACTGAGACCGCTGGAGGATAAAACGTTTGCATCACCAACTCGTGAGGAAATAGTTGCGCAGCAGCAACGGTGGCATGATGACTCACTGAATCTGACGGACAGTGGAGATGGAGCATTGTACAAGGATGGGAAGTTGTGGATGCCTGTTCAGGCTAGAGAGCTTGTGCAGCGTCTGCTTGGGATTACCCATTGTG
>AWVV02000947.1:0-15390 GCA_000500205.2 Phytophthora lateralis | reverse complement strand
TTGGTTCCGGTGTGAGCGGACGACTGCAAGTTCGAGAGTGAGAGCTCGGCTAGCTCGTCTCTAGTGTAAAGTTAAGCGTTGGGCAGCGCCCGCACTGCGGGCCGCAGGAGGTCTGCTCTGTGCGGACGGCTGGGTGACCCTATAATATGCATGCCTGCGAATCAGACATTACACGTATAGCTCTCCCGCGGCACAGTGTCCGTCTGGCAGGGAGCTTGTGGGCGACAGCTCGGTGCTCCTCCGTGTGGTATTCCGCTGCGAGCGTTGAAAACAGTTGCCCGCTTTGATGGTCAGCGCTCGAAGGTACATGTACCGTAACGTTAGCAGAACATCGCGTTGGGTTGTTGTTGCTGCTAACCACGATACAGTTGTGGCTAGTTTTGTTTTACTACGTTGAAGTAAAATACCTTATAATATAATATAATATAATATAACTAGCCACAACTAAATTGTATCGTATTATATACAAAGTTTTTCTGTTCTGAACACGCTACACTTTGTGAAGACTGCCATCTATTAGGATACTATCCAACTGACGTGAAAATGTTCCCAACTCTTTGCGTTAAGCTGTGCTAGGGGTATCGTGGTCATCGGTAGCTTCAAGTGCGGACTGTGAAGCAGTGATAAAAGTGAAGTAGTCAATGTCTCCTTCTTTGGTTGCCTCCGCGAGCTGGCGAAAATACGAAAGGAAGTTGGCCTGCACACCGAGAGCTGCTTGCAGAGTGGTCTTCCACTCCAGCTTCGAGACGTGGCCAGAGTCCGTCGTGTCCAACTGCCTAAACGCATGCACCAACACATTTTGCTTTTCACTGATCATCTTTCGGAGAGACAACAATGTTCGGCATTCCAAACGCTGGGCTTTCTTGCGCCACTCGTTCCTTCCCGCGGCTTTTAGCTTCTGGAGTGGCTGTGCTGAAAATTGCACCACGCGCGGCTTCACTTCATTGTCTTCGCCAAGTTGGAGTTGAACGTAGGCCCCCTTATTCGTCTGAGAGGCGCAGTAACTTGATGCCGAGAACACCGTGACAAGTAAGCCGTCGTGAGTGATCTCAAAACCCTCTTCTCGACACTCGTGGGACCGAATAACAAGACTAATCCCGTTTTTCGTGCAAAACGCTTTGGTAACGTCAGGGCCGAACTCCACCCCAGCTCCTCGGCTTGACGGGCTCCAACCATTTGCGTCGCGCGGGTCACTCCACAACAGGTTTGTGAACAGTTCGTCAGCGCGGCTCATCCCTAGCGACGGAACTTCCCGACGGTGATTAAGCTGGAGTAATTCGTTAATCGTGACGTCTTTATGGTTGCTCAACCCACCGTGGACAACGAAAACACGCCTGTTAACCAGCGCGAAAATGGGGAATAGATCGAAGACAGCCTCAAACTTCTGGAAAATCGTTGATGGAGAGTATCGAGGTCCAAGGTCGCCAGTCGCATCGTTGTTTGGACTGTACTTGGCGTACACTTCGGCTTTAAATCCAAAAACCTCGTTAATCATGCGCTCTTCGTGGTTGCCGCGGTTCAAGAAGACGAATTCAGGGTACAACAGTTTAAAGGCGAGCAGTAACAGCATAACTTCGACTCCGTGTGAGCCACGATCCACGAAGTCGCCATTGAAGAGATACCATGTCTTGCTGCTCGGCACTCCACACTTATCCAAAATCGTCAGTAAGTCCTCCAGCTGTCCGTGGAGGTCCCCCACGACGATCAATTGTACGCCTGACGGGATTTCAATACAATTCATGGGAGACGCGTGCATTATTTGGAACAGCTTTTCCGTCTCGTCCAGGATCCGACGGACGAAGAAGCGATGCAACAGAATTCCGTTGCGAAATTGATTGATCAACTTCTTCACCGTGTTGATGCGCAAAGGAAATGACACACGGACCCCGCGATAATGAGCAATAGAAGATCTAAAACGATCTTTGTCCGACAGATCGTCATTAGCGAAACCCTGTACGCTCAAAGGTCCGAGTAGCGGCACCATCGAGTGCAATTCATTAGCACTTGACGTCTTCATAGCCCGCACCATTTGGATCGTGCGATGCTCTTGAACCGCTTCAAGCAAGTTCCACGTATTAAAGTTGAGCCGGGTCCGAAATACAGCGTATGCAAGATGCCGTCGGATGGCATTCTTGATGCGGTTCGCTGATAGCACTACGTCGGAGAACAATTCTACTTGTTCGAGTCGAAAGCGTCTCACTCGGTGGTCTTTCGTGTCAAATTTCACAGTCACGAAATCCTTTCTAGCCTCGCGAGTATCTTCCAGAATCACATGGCCCACCAAGATGCCGTACACCAATACTCGCGTGGCCACCTTCAGTTCGGATCGCTGGATCTTAACAGGCGAGCAGTCTCGACATATGCGCACTTCATCATAATATCCCTGCATAGGCAGTCGTGGCGCGAATACGGAACATCCATCGCAGATGCACATCCCGCACTTGCTGGATCATAATCGCAACGCAATAGTGTCAGTATCAACGGGGAAAAAACATGAAAACTAAATGTATCCTACCGACAGTGGTGAGGACGGACAAATAAGCTAAAGTCCTTCTTGCAGACCATACAGTGTGCAGCGTTTTGCATCCAGATGGGGCGTAGTGCGAGACGAAACGCACGTTCCCACTTGAGATACACGGCATCTTTCCCTGCACGCAATTTCCACGACATGAGCAGTCCCGCAGGAGAGTAACCTGTGAGTTGCATCTCAAGTTTTTTGCGGTTAAATACGAAGCCGCGCTTAAGCAGGTCGGCGTCGTACTCTTCTTCATTTCTGGCCAGGTCTTTGGCATTCACCGATGCATTGATCATCATGACACCTCGCAAATATTTCGATGTCAGTTTGGTTTGAAATTTTGGAGCTACGTTCGGGGTGGCGGTAGACGTTGGCAGCTCGTAGTAGCAGAAGCGACCGTTGCGGAAGAGTAAGAAGTATCGGTAGTGCGCGTAGTCACCCAATTTGATGAGCGTGCCCTCCATGAGTTTTTCGTCTCCGTAGTAATTGTTCATGGGATCTTCTCCAGGGATACCACGACCCAGACTAGCACGCGCAGCGAACGCCTCCGTGTCCACCGGCTGAAGCGCGCAGCACAGTCTTCCCAGCATGTCGTTGGCCTGTACGCAAAAAGTTTGACTGAGAAATGATTGTGACTATTCTTATGCGAGAACATATCAAAATAGCGAGAGTCTGCGATGAGTTTTATCCACTTTCAGTGATGTTTGGTTGGTTGAATATTATTAAAATAAAACTTGCATGTTTGCCGAACGCGCCGAGCAGCCCCGAGGGAAATGCGAGTCGAAAATATAAGCGCACCCTTCGCTGAGTGCAACCACGACCACATAGAGCTACAACCTGTATGTAACTGCGTATATTGAGTATCATCTCACAATAATGCAACTTGAGCCGACGGAAATCCAATGTGGTGAGTGGTCGATGAATCGGAATCGAGGGAGTAGTAGCAATAATCGTAGTATGTTATATCGTGGATATAATCAGGGATGCCGAAAATCCATCATATATCGATTGTTCGTGTTCACATCGAATAAGTAATTATCTAGAGCAAGTCTGCTAGTAGCAATAAATAATTGAGTATCGAATGTAAGGCAAAATAAAGTATTGAATAATGAACTCAACGAGCTCAAGAATGTTCATTGACTGCTCAGCATTACACGCATCCGTCAACCACACCTGCATCCCAATACTTGGCGTTAGCCTTCAAGAACAGAATCATCTCGAGGGTCATCGGCGAGAGCCGGTGACGCTCGTGCCGGAGTACCGAGCGCGCCGAGCTGAACAGCCTCTCCACCACACTGGACGTTGGCGGGACTGCTGTCAGCAAGGTGTACTCCTGGTGCTCTACTGCGCTTGAGGGTGCGATTTAAGCAGTAAATTACTGAAATGTACGCAGGGGTCAGATAAATTACGGTATGGTTTTATAAAAATACAAACATCAATTATCGTTTCCCCCGTAAAATGATACGGCTCCATATATTTATTTTTCGGCATCCCTGGATATAATAGTTAGCTATTCGACAGAGTGCAAGTCTTCGTTGCGCGGGTAGCATGAACCCTCCTAACCAAAGTCGAGCAACCGTTCTCAAGAGTAACACAACTTAATCAAAATAAAGAGAGAACAAAAAGACAATTGAATGATGATGATCTACGAAGTGATCGCAACACAGTACTCTGATATTACCATCCACGTGCGTTTACAGTTAGTTTCGGCTGCCCCAAGCATTTCAGCCGACCCAGTTTGGGGCCGGTAAAACGAAAACATCAACCCGCGTGTTGTCTCGAGGGCGGGAAAAGCTCATGGTGGAGGCCGAGATTGTCATATTTCCCGATGCGACAAGAACACCGCTGAGGGCTTCGCGTACATCCGCTTTCCCTGAACAGGTCGCTCATTAACGAGCACGATTGAGACGCCTCGCATATGCCGCTACATCATGCGGCTTGAGACTGCTCGGGGGTAGCCTTATGTGGTGGCTTCCGCACGAGCACGAATGCGTTAGGGCTGTCACCGACACGATGATATCTGTGATAGCACTGCCTGACGGAGGTGTGCTCTTCAGCAATTTAACGTCCCCTCTGCAGTACACGCCATTAGCAGACACCCTTACCAGCAAACACTCCTTGTGCAGTCACTTCAACATACCCCAGGCGAGGTGTTGCCTTGCGCTGTCATTCTCCAATTTACCAACTTCCGATCACAACCACTTCCCACATCAATAACCATGGTGACCACCGCACAGTCCACCATCACCATCGTCCTCGCCGTCGTCACCACCACCTCCAACGGCGTATCAGGAGCCGCCAACCTGCGCCAGGTGCAGCGCAATCTAGGCGGCGCAACGTACACGCCGTCGGGCGACTGCTTCTCCGCCATGCTGGACGCCGTCAACAAGGAGCGCGCCGCACAGGGACTCTCGGCCCTCTGCATGAACCAGAAGCTGCAGGCCGCCGCGCAGCGTCACAGCGACGACCAAGCCGCCCACAACTTTATGGCCCACGATGGATCGGACGGCTCCACCATGTCGCAACGCGTGACGGACGCCGGCTACAAGTGGAGCGCCGTGGCCGAGAACGTCGCGGCGGGTCAGGTGGGCGTGGCCGCCGTCATGGAGTCATGGATGAACTCTCCTGGCCACCGCGCGAACATCCTGGGAGACTACACCATGTTCGGGCCAGCGTACGCATACAACGTGGACAGCACGTACCAGCACTACTGGACGCAGGACTTCGGCTCGGGCAGCACGGAGGCGTGCGAGGGCTCGGATTCGACCATGCAAATCGCGGCTCAGAACTAGGAAAAAGCCCCCCCCCCTGCACGATAGTGCCGAGCTGCTGTTGCTATAGACTTGCATGTCTTCGTAAGATTGAGTACAGTGCACTAAACAATCAATTCGTTGTCAATGGGGATGTTGAAGTTCTTATCGGGATTGAGTTGCCTTTCAATATGTCTACCCCAGAGTTATTATCGTATCGCCAATGGGAGAACTCCTGTACGTGCTGATGACCGGGACTCTCAGACACGCGCAGGACTCAGCACCTCAATTGATGACTTTTAGTCGACGGTCTGACGAAGCGTTTTGTGGTGCTGGGCGCGACCGCACCTACTATCGTAAGACGCAAAAGGTTCCCTTCTATCTGAGGGTACAATCTATTACACTCGTCTATGGGCTCTTGAGCAAGTTGTTGTCTAGACTGCACCTCGCGTAAACCAAAGTAAAGGTCTATGGTGCAGGATGGACGCTTGTGCATGCGGCTTCTTCCTCACGGAGCACCTGTCGCGCAACTCCTTCCCAACTTTTGGCATGAGAAAATTTGTAGTGTAGCAGGTAGCTGAAACCGCGCAGCAGCAAAGAGCAGCGGAAAGCCATCACGTACTCGTCCGGAATGTACTCGATGCGATCAATCCTGCAATCATTTGACACAAATTACGAAAACACAATTAATATGCAGCCAAAAACGAAAAGTTGTAGGGACGAACATACGTGTGCAAGTGCTCGATAAAAAGCTGAGCGTTCATGCCTTCCGTGACAGTTCGATCGTCGTTGTCAATCATGAGATGACCCTGCTTTTCCAGGAAATATGGGTCCATCTTCATTGTCCGGATGCGCATGTCCTTCGTCAACACTTCAATAATCTCATCACGCGATCCATCCGCAAGTGCTACAATCAGCTTGGCCAGATGAACTCTGTGCTCTCGCGAAATGTGCTTCACCTGGCCGTAATCGATGAGCCCGAGACGGCCGTCTTCGAGCAGCATAATGTTACCTGGGTGTGGATCACCATTAAACGATCCGTCAACGAAAATTTCGTAACCGTGCACGTCCATGATGAGCTTCAAGATGTCAGGCAGGTTAAGCAACTGGTGCTGTTCCTCCTCTCGAGGTGTCCACTTCAGCGGTGCGATAAATCCAAGCGTATAGTCGTAGGATGTTCTCCCGATGCGGCGTGCAAGTCGCTTAGCTCCAAGCGTTAATCTATACAGCCGCAGCTGCAACGACGACGGCCCCGTCTTGATATCCAGCCCTTGCGACTCACGCTCTTTGTCCTTCCGCTCCTGGTCCTGCTTCAAAAACTCCACCGTGACCCCCTTATCCGCCGCAATCGCCTCGAAGTGATCTTGAATCCCATCTAGCAGCTTGCGGCCCTTCAAAAACTCCATCACCAGCACTTCCTTGGTGCACAGCTCCATCTTGGGCTCCGGAATCGCCACCCTGGCTGCGTACGGGCTCTTGGCGATGTTGATCCTCACGGTGTCAAGATTCTTAGCTTCTTCAACGTAATTGAACTCCGTCATGAACTGCTTCCCGACCTCCACGAGGTACGGCAGATGCGCCGGCTGGAAGTACCGACAAAAGTCCTGAATGGTTTTGATATCCCACCGGAAAAAGGTCTCGGCGTCCGGGTGTTGCACCTTCACCGCCACCTCCTGTCCGTCCAGCAGCACCGCTCGATGAGCCTGGCCGATAGACGCCGCGCCGAGAGGCTTAGAGTCAATGGACTTGAACACCTGGTCCAAGGACTTGCCGTAGCTCTGCTCAATGATAGCACAGATTTCCTCCACAGGTTTGGACGGCGCGTCGTCCTGGAGCTTGGCGGCTCGGTCCAGGTACTGCTTGGGCAGTACATCCGGTCTCGTGGAGCCCGTCTGAGCCAATTTGACGTAAAAACCTTTGAGTTCTAATACAATATCGAACACCTCGGGTGCGTATTTCTCGTGGAGCCTCTCATACTCGATGTCCTGTTCCGCGTCCGAGAGCTGCTGGTGGGTCATGTAAAGCTGCGCCGCTCGGTAGTGCAGGTAGATGGGGAAGGCCTTGCGCCAGAAATACAGCGACCGGTTGAAGCCCTCGTCCGAGTGCGCCGCGTACGTCACGCCCCCGGTGCCCACGGCCGTCGAGCCGAGCAGCAGCCGAGCGCCATTACGGAAGACCAACTGCCACATTCAAGACAGATTATGGCCCCACATTGAATTTGCCTCGAAAACACTGCTTGATTTGATGTGAGATACATAATATTATTATGTGGTGTACAATAAAGAGAGCAAGCATTTCGAGTTGCAACAAGAATGAGCTCGGCGGTCGGGGCGAGTGTGCTGGCGCTCGTGGCTCGCGAGGCGAAGCAACGCGACGACGGGCAGTTCACGGACGCGCACGGGGAGATGCTCGCATCTTTGCCGCCTGAGGACCTGCGGCTCGTACAGGCGGCCAGTGAGCTGGTGGCGCGGGACTTGGTGGTGAAGGTGACGGCGCCGTCCGGCCGCAGCTTCTTCCGCGTCGAATCGCTCAACAAATACCGCAGAAAGGAGCAGGATGCAGACGTGTCAGTGGATAGTGTGACGCAGCCTTTCGATGAGTCCATGGTGAGCGGCAACGGTGCCAACTACTACAACTGCTTCAGCCACTACTGCACGTGTGCTGCATTCCACGAGACGATGGTGACGACGCACCCGACGGCGATGGTACGGAGCTGTTGGAGGTGGTGAGGGAGACCTGGCTAATCTTATTGTGATCGTGCTGCTGACAGTGCAAGCACATAGTGGCGCGGTTGCTGGCGGACGCGACCGGCCAGTACCAGACCATGCAGGTGGAGGACATCCACTTCTCGCAGATGCTGTGTCCGCCTCCTACAGTAGGTGACGACGATACTAGACTATTCTCGCCTGGTCGGTGATGCACGTAATGCAATTTCAGGTCGCTCAAGTATCGTTCGTAAGTTACGACTCGTAAAGCTCACCAGCTTACCTTCAGTGATTAGCTCCTGAGGTTACCATATCGTACGCGCAGTGTGACACACGTGATGTGATGGTCACTTTCACTTCAACTTCAGATTGCGTACACCACATAACATTGTTTTTAGCAATTTTAGCCATTTCAAATTTGGCGCCATGAGTGGCATATCGGACGAGGACGCGGCGCCGTCGCTTGCTGCGGCTTCCCAGAGCTGGAACTGGCTGGCACTGTCTCAGAAGAACGGGGACTCCAGTGGCAGCAGCGCCGCACCTTCAGGACGCTCAAGTTCCACCCACAGCCAACGCAATGCGACCAAGACCAAGCGCCCGATGCTACTCAACCGGGCACCGACCAGTACGCAGCCGCAGCAAAGACCGAAACAGATTTCTACTGCCACCGAACGTGGAAAAACTGCCAAAGCTAATGACGAAGAGGTGGAAGCGTTTTCAAGGTTGCGCATCGCCAACCGGACCATCTCGGCCGCTGCACTGCGCCAGGAGATGGAAGGACGCAAATTCATCCAATTGCAGCAGATGGATCGAGTTCCTAGGGACACCTTTACCAATGGAGAAGTAGGTGGCAGTAGTAGGTACCTTGAAAACCTACCGGGTACTGAGTCTCATGTGATTTTTTTATTCTTGTTGTCAGGTTGACTGGGTGATGATCGGTGTGGTGACACGAAAGACGTTGTCCAAGCCGGCAGCTAATGGGTCGACGTTTATGGTATGGGGGTTGTCGGACTTGGAAGGGACTGAATTAGGGGTCTTTCTCTTTGGGGACGCCTACGAAAGTCATTGGAGAGAGTTGACGGGCTCGATCGTCGCAGTGCTCAACGCAGCACTGCTGCCTGCTACGGAGAAGAACAAGTTTGCATTCAAGGCTACGCAGCAGGCGGAGATTGTCAAGCTGGGGATGGCTATGGACTTTGGTATATGCAAAGGGACGACCTCGGGAGAAGCACGCTGTCGCCTTGCAGTCAACAAGGCCAAGGTGAGGGCAATGAATGGCGGGTAGCGTTGTCGCTAAGTGAACTAACCTATGGTGTGGTCTGCATCTTCATGACTGTAGTCACAGTATTGTCTGCACCACATCGCTGCAAACTTTATGCAGGCAGGAAGAGGTCGGCAGCAACTGAACAACTCCACAGGCAGTTTGCGCAAGGCGCTGTTCGCTGGCCTGACCAAGCCGAAAAACATATCGGCGGGTATGTACACGTCAGCTCCACCGAAGACGAGCAATTCTGGATGGAACCCGATATTTACTAAGAAGCGCAAGCGGAACGATGCTGCTGGTGGAGTTCTGGGCGTGCCCACTGTGCTCTCTGCATCAGGTGCCGTTGTCCAACGTGATAGAAGTGCACGTCCAGCCAGATCAATGGCAGGTAGCAGTGCCCCAGGTGAAAAGCGGCGAGGCATGAGCCTCATGGAGCAACTCCAGGAACCTGATAGCTCGATGAATCCTGCGTCTGTACGCACAGGTGCAGCATCAGCGAAGGCCGGCTCAACTCGAGGGCAGAAGATAATGTGAGCAACCATGCGTCACTGATTGCATTTGCTGGAATTTGTACTCATTTACTTTGCTGGTTGTGCGTGGTCAGATCTGCGATGATCGCTGGAGACGGAAAATCTCTGAAGCGACCAAAGACTAAGAAAGTGAACATGATCCACTTCATGAACACTGGATCGCAAGTGAAGAAGTGATCGGATTACGGTTAAAGCTGGCGCAGCGACTGACCAACAGAAGCAATGTCAGATTGTATTTAGGTTTGTTTACGTGTCTGTATCCGTGCTGCTTTCTGTGTTTGCTACAGTATGTGAATGCTGTTCCCAAGATCTCTATTGAGCTTTGGTTCCGGAAAGAAGGATTGCCGGCGTCAACGCGGGGATTGAGATCGTGTACGTCGTTCTGCCCGAACGCCTTCACAGCGGACGATCCATCAATCTTTGAAAGCCAGGTTGAAACCTGATTGACGAACGCGTCTCTTTATGAGGAGCCATTTTCTTTTTTTATCGAGAATGAAGGAGCTCGACCGAAGCGGGGAGCTCCTGGCGTTGTGCTACCGGGAGCAATGGCCTAAGGCTGCCACGCTACTAAGCGATGAGCACTTGACCGTAAGAGCCCTCGTTCATTTTGATGTGCCACTTTCCATCACTGACAACAAATCGTAGTCCACAACAGTGGCTTCGGCCCTGCATCAAGCGGTTGTTGACTCGCGAGAGGTGGCAATACCATGAGTTTCTCCGATCGCTTCAACTCAATCTCAAGTGAACTAATGTGCTCTTTTCACTGTGCGTAAGCGTAGGGGGTGCTGCTGTTTCTGTTGGACACCGTACGACACGAGCTTCTGAGGCTCAACACGACCGTGCAAAAGGTTAGTTTGGCTGATCTCTATAGCTATTGAATTGTGTTTACCTGATATCGTTGAATACTTGGTTGCCGAGTAGGATGGTAAGACGTTGCTTCATTTGGCCCTCGAGAGCAATAATCTGGTTGGCGTGACAATTTTTTGAGCGGTTGCCTTTCGATCGATAACACGACTGATGCAATTCCTTTGTCCATGGCATCATACCTCACTACTCAGCGCTTCGTCCGTGCGTTATTGACTGCGGGTGCAGACGTCACTGTGGCTGATAAGAAGGGCGTGAGGCCCATGGACCTAATGACTTGGACGGCTGTGGTGCACCCAACCGTCATGGTTCCATTGCAGGACAACATTTTACACCTTCAGCAGCGCAATGAACTGCAACGTCAACGTACGCAGACTCTTAATGAAACTACAACCTCGTTGGGGCGCGACGAGCAAAGCCTTGTTGCACGAGCGCTTGACATTCAAGATGACGTAGCAGCGGCTCGTGCCTTTAGGGCAGAAGTTGATGAACAAATTCGTCGCGCTCAGGATATCGACCGAGAGATAGCCGCATGCATTGAAGCGGAAGACGTCAAGCTTCAGTGGATCTGCGGGGAAGTGGAGAGGTTGCACTCGCAAAACGGGACTGCCGACCTGGAAGTGGCTCGAATCAACGAGAAAACGCAACAGCTTAACACTGCCAGTGCCGCGCTCCGTGTGAAGTACGAGAGCCAACAGCGGGGAAGAGACAGCGTGGTTGCAAAACGTGCCGTCAAGTGTGAGATGATTGGCATGTTACGGCAATTCCCCAGCAATGAGGCGCTGCAAACTCGAGCATTACGAGCCTTGTTGGTGATGTGCAAGAAGCCAACAGTTCGACGCCAATTGCTAATGAACAGCCTTCAAGATGCCTTGATCGAGGTACTACGACAGCGTCCACGCCAGCCAAGCGTCCATCTAGGCGTTTGTCAGGTTATTATGCTGCTCTCGTCAAGCGAACACGGTTTGGACGAGATGCTGCCCTGGCACACGCAGAAATTAGTAGAGGCTCTGCTGGCAGCTTGCATTTCAGTGAAACCGGATTCATCCACGATTTCCGATGATCGTTATCGCTGTACGGCGGACGTCTGCAGGTGCCTAAAGGGAAATCCGAAACTGAACGACGTCGGTGCCAAAGGTTAGTTGCCTTCTGTGGATCCAAACACTGCAACCAACACTCCTCTGACTTGTACATGCACAGAACTGCACGCGTTGCTGGATAATGCGCTTCATCGTCTTGATAGCGCTTGATTAACAACACCTTTAACCAAAAGCAACCTCAGAGAATCCCAAATCAAAGAAACCGAAAAGGAAAGTGGGGGGGGGGCTGCCAGATAAGCGCAGATTGACGATGATCAATGGTGGTGAGCACTGTTTCGGGGTTGGAGTAGTGCATACCAAGTAACGAGTGTGGAAAGCCTTCATCTTTTATCGTCTTCAGTGTCATCGTTCTCGTGTCGCTTGCTTGGACTCATTTATCCTCCTGTGTCAGCTAGTTGATGATTCCATCCTGTATCCAACTTCGTGCATCCAACAACGCTAGAGACAGCAGCACCGTCGCAAGTTATTTTCCTCAGAGTACGGCATCGACACGCATGTAAATTTAAGAAAGTATCCCAGTTCCAAACGGCGCTGATGCACTGGGTCGCTCGTGGCTCTACATCATCAACTCGCTGTAGTTCTCATGGAAGAATACTGAAGGAATCACGTCGCCGACTTCAACCTGGCAACGGGAATCCATTTCCCGCCGTCGGCTTCTTCAAAACGTAAGTAGGTGAAATGGTGGTGCCGACCGTAGTGCCACTGCAGGAGACACGCAGTGAGCGTTGTGGTTTGCTGCTCGAATGTTCCACAAGTGAGAATCACTTTGCTGCTGGTTTTGCTCAAGGAAGAGGGCACGTTGCTGCGATCCCTCGACTTGTCGTTGGCGAGCTGCTTTTACTTCCTTTTGAATTCGCCGTTTCATTGTCTCCTGCCAGTCTTCAAAGTGTTGCTGCTTTCCTTCGCAATCTCCGATACATATCACTCAGCTGGTCCAAATTTTGGTTTGGACTCCAAACCCACCGTGTAGACCATGGGTCAGATCTCCCATTCAAGAGGGTACACGCTGTGCAGGTATTCGGAACAGGAGTTTGTTCTTGACGTCGAGCTCGGGATCCATTGTACCCCTGTCGTCGGTCATCTCCTGTGTCGTTCCTGTGATCAGCAGCTACTTTCGAGTAAAAACGAGGAACTTGTCAAGATTACCGTTGCCATTTTGTCTAGGAACAAATGCCGTTACATGGTGGCCAGTCAACACGTAACATTAATTGAGGCGCCCGGTAGATGGTTGATGGAGTACAGGCAACCTTGTAGGAACAAACCAGCGCAGTCTGCAAACATGACGCCAACCGTATCACCGACTGAAACAGCTGCAAGCGCCAGCTCAACGTGACTTTGAGGGATCTCCTTCGACAGCAACGTGTACGCATTCACGTAAACGCCCCCACCGAGCAAACCGACCACGAAGCAAACAACCAGCAGCCCCCAATTGTACCAAAAGTGCGTGGCCGCCACAAGCGTAAAAAAAACGAGCAGCAGCACCTGCAACGCCGGCATGAGGTACAGTACCGGTCGTGTGGCCTGGAAGAGCACACCCGATGACCTAGAAATGAACACTCCAGCTTGGTACGTCAGCCCTGCGGACGAGTAGAAGCTAGCACGCGCCTCCTCACTTTGCACAGGGAATCCAATCGCCGACCACACTCCCGTCTGCATGGTGTACTCTGCCAAATACACGATCGCCAGAGGGATAATATACGGGCCCAGCGTCATGATGAACCTCATCTTGGCTCGGAATCCCATCGTCGACGCGTCGTGCACCTCCCCATTGCCATGTTCCACCTCCTTCTTTCTCGCTTGGTCTTTCGCGGCATCCACGGCCATGACGGCCACAGCAAACCCCACATCTTGTGAACTCTCGGGGATTGGCATGTAGTTGCACGTCCTCACCGGGGGAAGTCTGGATCCGTCGAGGACGAAGACGAAGACGAGCACATACAGCACCGGAAAGACACTGGCGAGCTCCAGTGTCGTCTGGAAGCTGAGACCGCCCCAGATGTGCAGAATGGCCACCCAGACATAACCCCCCACGCCTGCGAGTCCCGTGCCGCTTGACCAACACGTCAAGCAGCGTACGGGGCTCGAGTAGAAGGAGGACATGGCTAGAAAACTCGCCTCCATCATCCCGGACTGGAGCCCCGAGAAGGCAACTCCCAGAAGTTGCAGCCATAGAGAATTCTCCCCTTTAGCGACAACCAAGAAGCTCAGCAGCATCCACACGGCGCCGGTGATGGTGCGTTGACGGTATGACACGAGCTGGAACCAGTAGGGACCCGAGAGCTTTACGAGCAGCGCCGGGAAGATGTCAAACAAATAGACGATCCCCACGCCGCCCGCCGCGATCTCCTGCGCACCCGCAATCATGATAACGTAGCCGATGTTGTTCACGAAGCCCAGCACCCAGAACGCCAGCAGGTTGCGGAGCTGCTCGCCATCGTGAAGCTTCGACATGCTACCGGTATTGCTCGAAAGCATATTTGATGTGTATACGACATGGTTTTATGGTGTGTACACCAATCACTTGTGTCAATAGTTATTTTAACCCTTTTTTAAAATAAAAAAAGGTCTCGAAGGAACACCTTACGTTCGCCATCATGAGCCGACACAGCAAGAATGCGACGGCGACGACGCACTTTACGTATCGCGAGCGGGAGGCTGCGGGCCACGGGACGCTGAAGCGGCGGTTCGGGCGCGACGCACAATTGGCGTTCGGCGTGTGCTGCCTGTGTCTGGCCTCCACGCACGGCCGCAGTCCGCTCATGTCTCCCGCCGGCTTCGTGTACTGCAAAGAGTGCATCTACGCCAACCTCTTGGCGCAGAAACGAGCAATACAGGATAATGCGGCGGCCTACGAACGCTTCATGGAACTCCAGGGCCGCAAAGACCAGGACGTGGCGCTGCATAAGGAGCGGGAGACGCTCCGGAAGGCGCTGGACGCGGCCGCCGCCGAGCCCCAGCGCCACGAGGCGCGCGTCCTGGCCACACAGAAGCTCCTGGAAAAAGTGGACAGAGCCACGGACGACGACAAACGCGCGGCCATGAGGAAGACCAGCTACTGGATCCCAGACTGCACCCCGACGCAGGAGAGGACAATGGCCAAGCCGGACACTAAGACGAGGGACCCCATGAGTCTCGACGAGATGAAGCTCAAGCACCTGATGCCTGTCAAATTTGATTGGGACACGGAGGGGACGCCCAAGGTGCTGTGTGCAGTGACCAAGAAGGAGGTCGCGCACCGCCGCGCCGTGCTGCTGAGACCCTCGGGACAGGTTCTGCTCGAGAGCTGTGTGAAGGACATGGTGCTGCCCACCTTGACGTGCCCCGTCACGGGCCTCAAGCTGCGCAAGAAGGACATTGTGCTGCTGCAAGCTGGCGGTACGGGCTTTAGCGCACATAGCACGGTTGAAGCCAAGAAGTACCGACCCACCATGACGTAGGAGAAAGAGGAGAATACTTCATTGCTTCATGGTAATTGCTTCTGTTGGGTGGTATATTTCATAAGGACTATTCTAATGCAGTAGTGTACAACTCGACGGGGGTGAACGGTATTCACGGCACTCATTGTTGCTTGGAACGTCCAGCCTGTCACTGGTAGTGGATGCCCTCTCCGATGACGTCGAGCATGCGCTTCTTGTACTGCCTCATCTTCTTGTCCCACATGG